>CM019706.1:38055282-38087551 GCA_009760885.1 Achatina immaculata
GTGTGAGTGATGGTTGTATTATAGTATCATAGTCATGTGTAGTACTGTTAGAGTGTGTGAGTGATGGTTGTATTATAATATCATAGTCTTGTGTAGTACTTTTTAAAGTATGAAAATAGAATTATGATGATTATATAGTTTGTTATTATTATTTTCTTTTATTTGTGATGGATGAATGATGGGGAAAAGATAATATAACATGATAACATGGCGATAAAAGACGTTGAGAAAAAAAATTTAAAGTAGAAACTTTGAATAAAGAAAGAACTCATTTACATATATAAATGATGACATGTTAAACGCTATTTTCCTACTTCTCACTAAAGTTTTTGTTGTACGTTCTGTTCTCCTCATCTGTATTTGGTTCATGACGGTGACAGAGGTGGAAACATAATATTGTTGTGTTGTTATTTGTTAAAGGTCTCTAGAAATATATTTCATATTTAAGCTATTCGAGAAGTTCTTCAAGCCGTACATCTATGTTTGTATGGACAGTTCTACATTTAAAGATTGTAAAATACGTTATAACAAGTCGTTTCATGATAGACAGAATTTAAAGAAGACTTTATAACACAAGAGCATGATACACTAAACTAAATAATATATTTAAAAAAACAGACGCTATTACACATAATCGTATGATACACAAAACTAAATAATATACTAAAAATCGTTATAACGCATAATTGTATGATGCACAAAAGAAAATAATATAGTAAAAAACGTTAAAAAATATATATTATTGTATATACTTCATATATAATTTGCTTTGGCCGCCAACCGCACTTGGAGAGGAAGTTCGAGCTTCGATTGACATGCGCAGTGACAGGTTAAATAAAAATTAACATTGAGTATTCCACAAAGATCTTCTCACATTAAATGTATGTATGTTATATATCTTCTGCATGATACACAAAACTAAATAAAACGGTAAAAATATTTATAACACATGACTGTAAGAAACACAAAACTAAATAATATAATAAAAGAACGTTATAACACATAATTGTATGATACACAAAAGTAAATAATATAGCACAAATAAAGTTACAGCACATAACTGTGTGATACACAGAACTAAATAATATACTAAAAAACGTTATAACACATAAGTGTATGATACACAAAACTAAATAATATAGCAAAATAAAAGTTACAACACATAAATGTATGATACACAAAAGTAAATAACATAGCAAAATAAAAGTTACAACACATAACTGTGTGATACACGGAACTAAATAATATACTAAAAAAAGTTATAACACATAATTGTATGATACACAAAATTAAATAATATAGTAAAATAAAAGTTACAACACATAACTGTATGATACACAAAACTAAATAATTTAGGAAAATAAAAGTTACAACACATAATTGTATGATACATAAGCCTAAACAATATAGCAAAATAAAAATTACAACACATAACTGTATAATACTCAGAACTAATTAATATAGTAAAAAAATAAAACGTTACAACTCATAATTGTATGATACACAAAACTAACAGAAAAGAAACTGACAACATCTGCAAAGAAGCTAACATACATAGTAAAAACTCCACCACAAAGCTGCCCAACAGTCTAACCCCAGAAAAAATGCCTATAAACTCACAACACCTTCCAGAAGATATACCCAATAGAATGACCATAAACGAACTTCTGTTTGCTGACGATCAAGCACATACAGTCACATCAGAAAAAGACCTACAGCAGAACAAGGATAATTTAGCCAGGGCGTGTAAAAGCCACATAATGAAGATCAGCGCTGAAAAAAACAGAAGTCATGAAGTCATGAAAGAAATCCAGACACAAATCGTCCTAGACAACCAGCCTTTGAAACAAGTGAAATATTTCAAATACCTTGGTAGCATAATATCATCCTCAGGGACGACTGATGCTGATATTGAGAAAAGATACAATAAAGCAAATCAGGTCACTGAACAAATGACTACTTTACTGAAAAATACATCATAATTGAAAAAAGGGCAGTGTACAACACATATTTCCTCCCATCGCTATGCTATCAATGTCAAACATGGACACTAACAGCTAAGAACAACAGAAAATTCATCACGACAGAAATGAGATGTTTAAGGAGAATACTAAATATGATAAGAAGAGACCAAATAAGAAATGACACAATCAGGGCAATGGTTGGAGTAACACCAGTATAACACTTTATCCAGAAACAGAACATCAAAATGTTTGGCCATGTTACACGGTTACCACCAGACAGTATATCACAGAAAACATTCACACTAAAACTTGTAGGTAACAGAGGAAGAGGTCGCCCACGCTGGAGATGGAGAGAGGAAATGACAGAAGCATTAAATATCCCATTATATGAAGCAAATCGTCGAGCGCTATCAAGACATCCATTTGTCCCGTCAACACCGAAAGAGGAAGGAGACAGGACAAGACAAGTTACATTTGCACCGAAATTTTGGAGCAGGTGTTGTGATATTTTTGGATCTCTTTGTAGAAATCATTGTAACAAACTAATTTTGTGATCAACATATGCGTATCTTATATCAAAATAAGTGGAAACGATGACGATTCCAGAAAATGAAGTTATTTGTCAGGGAAAAAAAAAAGATGGTGTGAAAACGGAAATATTTTTTAGCATTAAAAACAATATTGTTTTTTTTGGGGGTGAGAAATAAAATTATATGCTACCACCACTGCGTCATAAATCCAGGAGTGAAATATATTTTCAGTGAGCTATATAATCCCACAGAATCAATTTTTTGCAACAATATTTGGGGACTTTTTTTTTACATTCCTTGCATCGGGCGGCCATTATTAAAAAAAAAACCCAAGACACAGTATAAATGTCAGTGTCACTGTCAGAAGTACTTTTTACATTCGCCACGTCTGAACTAGAATGACTGAAGGTTTGCTTGTCAGATAATGTCCGAAAAAATCTCCAAGCCGCTGCTGCAGCTCGTCTAAGAGGTCTACCACAGTCAGAAACACATACAGTAACATTTGTCGAGTTGGTGGCTATGTCCATTTTGCCTGCCTATTTCAGAAAACACGTAAAAAATGCACGCACGCACGCACGCACGCACGCACACACACACACACTCACGCAAATGCTGAAATTTGCTTTGGCCGCCAACCGCGCTTCGAGAGGAAGTTTAAGCTTAGATTGACATGCGCAATGACAGGTTATATAAAAGTTAAGATGGAGTTTTCCAACGAAACGAAACATCCAGCCATAAATGGACGGGAGGTTCAATTCGCCAAACCAGAAGCAGACATTAATGGACTAGAGGTTTCGATTGAATTTAGAAGTTGCTAGCATTTATCGTGAGAAGATCTTTGTGGAATATATGTGTTTTAATATGTTACTACATATGTCACGCCTCTCCATCATTTACAGAGTTAACATCCTGTATTAACTTTAACGAACCCGTGACACTTGTGCCAATATCTTTTCTAAGGGTTGGCGAACCCGTGACACTTGTGCCAATATCTTCTATAAGGATTGGCGAACCTATGTCACCTGTTCCAATATCTTCTTTAAGGATTGGCGAACCCATGTCACCTGTTCCAATATCTTCTTTAAGGATTGGCGAACCCATGTCACCTGTTCCAATATCTTCTATAAGGATTGGCGAACCCATGTCACCTGTTCTAATATCTTCTATAAGGATTGGCGAACCATGTCACAAATGCCAAAAGTGTCACTGACGCAAATGTGTGGACACACGAAAACCTCAAAACGTCATATGGTGAAATGTTGCTAAAAATACCACGAGGTATGGAAGGGATTTTGTGGCATAATGCTTCAGAAAAGATCTGGTGCCTTTGTTCTATATGAATATTTTCCTTCATGAACAGAAAAACACTTTTGCCATTTCTAATGGCTATCGATGTAACGAATGTTCATAACAAAGATCCCGTAAATCATTAACAATGAGGAACATTATTTCAGTGGTCAATATCTGGATTATCGGAAGACTGACTTTTAAATGGTGGACCATGAAAAGCTAGACTGTCAGTTGCTGAATTTTCAAAAGCTGGACTATCATCTGGTGGACTATCAGTTATTGGACTTTCGGTAGTTGGACTTTCAATTATTGAACAATAGGTGTTGGACTATCAATTATTAAACTCTTAGTTGTTGGATTACCAATAGTTAGACTAACAGTTGTTGGACTCTCATTTGTTGGTGTATCAAAAGTTGGACTATCAGTTGTTGAATTATCACTAATAGTTCTTGGACTACCAATAGTTAGACTATCATTTGGTGTTCTATCAATAGTTCGAGTATCAATAGATGGACTATAAACTGTTGGACTATTCGCTGTTGTATTATCAGTAGTTAGATATCATTTCTAAGACAATCGATGTGTGAATTATGAATAGATGGACGATCAGTTTTTGGACTATCAGTTGTTGTATGATCAGTCGTTGACCTACCAGATGTTGGATTACCAGCCTCAGACTATAAATTGTTGGTATGTAAGACGACTGTAAAATGTAGAAAAGCGTCGAACTCCCGAGTCAGAGAGGCAAAACTGAAGCAAGAAATATTATTGCAGAGAATTCGACTTATTATGGAGTCTCTTAAGTGGCAGACAGTTTGGTTTTAGGAATAGCAGAGGAGGCTCTGATATCATTTTTACACTATAACAATAAAGAGGTGGGGGGAGCAATGAATGCTGTCACACAGGAAACAATTTTTCGTAAATAAAAAAAAAACGTAAATTTTATTCAGCATCAAATCACGTGACCCTGTGATCTTCACAGACGGGCCAGTGGCATGAGGCCTAAAATGTGGATGGGGGTATATTGTCTATCGTAACGTCAAACCGGTTGTGTGTTAATCAGGAGCCTATGAGACCATCACTTCGAGCATGAGAATGGAGGTGCAGGCAGCATCAGAAGCAATTTCCTGGTTGGTGGAGCAGACCGACTGGCATGGGATCATTGTATCAGACTCTCAAAACATGTTACGCAGAATCGAGAGATTTCTTTCTAGGGAGTGGGTCCAGCTTCTACTGGGCTCTCATTTATCCACTTTGACGTGGATCTGCTGGCCAGGTCATTGGGTAGTCAAAGGCAACGAGAGAGCCGACAAGCTTGGGGGGGGGGGGGCATGGCATCAATTCATGGCCCACCAAAATTGGAGGAGGAGATTGCAAGAGCCACCGTCAATAGGCTGCGTGTGGAGGACGATTTCGGGTTGAATGACAACAATCACATCAGGAGGATGATCGAATTGGAGGAGGAGAGGGGAAGTTGCCGTTTTTCTGAATGAAGTTGTTTAGAGCGTGTTACCCACAACCAGCGTGTGGCTGGTTCTATCAGCAGGCGCCCGGTTCACTGGCTGTTGGAACCGGAGGCGGAACACGTAAGAGAATGCTCGAAGTGTGGGGATGCCAGTCTCTGGTTACAGATGCAGGGAATGTTTCAGACAGAACAGAAACAACCAAGCTATGGCAAGCCCCAGAAGAATATTAAATTCAAGGTATACTTGTCACACCCTTTATAACCCTTGGTACTGTATCAGCCTTACATTCATACCAAAACACTTGGAGACAGTTAACATCTAGTCTACGAGGCATTCTTGAAAATAACACCTTCTTACATACAACTTGAAAATAAGTCCTTCTTACGTTCACAACTTGAAAATAACACCTTCTTACGTACAACTTGAAAATAACTCCTTCTTACGTTCACAACTTGAAAATAAGTCCTTCTTACGTTCACAACTTGAAAATAACACCTTCTTACGTACAACTTGAAAATAAGTCCTTCTTACGTTCACAACTTGAAAATAAGTCCTTCTTACGTATACAATTTGAAAATAAGTCCTTCTTACGTTCACAACTTGAAAATAACACCTTCTTACGTTCACAACTTGAAAATAAGTCCTTCTTACGTTCACAACTTGAAAATAACACCTTCTTACGTTCACAACTTGAAAATAACTCCTTCTTACGTTCACAACTTGAAAATAAGTCCTTCTTACGTTCACAACTTGAAAATAACTCCTTCTTACGTATACAATTTGAAAATAATACCTTCTTATGTACATTTATTCATTCATTTATTTGCGTGCCCATTTTTAACTTTGCCTCCATAACAGCTTTCCTGTAAGCCTAACGGTTGTCAGAACTTTGCCTCCCTAACAGCTCTCCTGTAGGCCTGTCGGTTGTGAGCAAGATGGCCTGCTGTTGATGCATCCATTTGCAGATTATCAACGATGTCTTGCAGCCATCTTCGCCTTGGTCTTCCTCTTTTTTTTTCCTATTATCTATCCTTCCAAGACAGTATTCTCTAATTATAATGAAGGTTAATTTGTCCAAAATATTTCAGTTTTCTCTCTTTAATCCTTTTTACTAGCCAGCCTTCTTCAATTTTAAGTTCTTGTAGTATAGATATATTTGTTCTTTTTTGTTTCCATGATATTTGAAGAACTCTTCTGTAGCATTTACATTCAAAAGCACTTATGTGTTTCTCAGCTGTTTTGTTAAGTGTCCAGGTCTCACAGGCATATGTTGCGATGGGAAAGATGCATGCCCTTAAAAATCTTATTTGTGTAGTTCTGTCTGCTCCTCTCTACAGATTCTATAGTTATTTTACTTTCTGAAGAGCGATAGATATCATCCTTTTAATTTCCCTCATTGTATCTCCATTATTAATTAGTAGAGATCCAAAATATTCAAAACTCTCCACTTCTTCCATTTTTTCCTCATTGATACATATATCAGCTGCCTTGTTTGTTTTGTCAGTTGTCATCAATTTAGTTCGCATTAAGATAGAGGTTTTGCTCTTCGCTGTTCTTACAGACTGACATAATTAGTTTTTCCATTCCTTTTTGTGTTGTGGGCAGTAATACTGTGTCATCAGCATATCTAATCTCTGGTATTTCATAACCTCCAATTGTTATGGCATAGTAATATTCTTAGTCTACATCTTCTCTAACATTCCTCATTATATTTTCAATATACAAGTTAAACAAATCTTACGGACACAACTTGAAAATACGTCCATGATGATCAGCTGTCGAATTATAGAGGTTTATTCACATGTAGCCTAACTGGTAATCAAAGACTCTTTCGTAAGATGAAGTTAAAGGTTAATCCATTTCTTTGATGCATTTCTAAATCATGAACTGTAAAAAACGTGTACTGTTTCTTAGGTTTCTTTCATAATTATATAGGCAGTAAATTACAAATTATACTGATACTTTGGCTGATATGACGATTAAAACTACTAATGAAAACCTAGTATGCTCTAGTTTATATTCTCAAGTTTCTTATAGTCATTATCCATTTCTATCCCCGGTTGTAATCTATCATCCTGGCTCTGACTCTTCTATAGTTCTGTCTGGTTGTTACTAACTTTTTACAACTGTTCTTTTCGAGGTCTCTCAACGAATGTTCTGTTTCCTACACTTCTCGTGTCGAACTTCACCTATCAAGCTCTTCGTCATCTTCGTGTCCTCGTGTATTCGTGTTCGTGTGTCTCGGCTTCTCTTTCTAGTGTTTACGTGTCTCGGCTTCTCTTCCTCGTATTCGTATGTCTGGGCTTCTCTTCCTCGTGTTCGCGTGTCTCGGCTTCTCTTCCTCGTATTCGTATGTCTGGGCTTCTCTTCCTCGTATTCGTATGTCTGGGCTTCTCTTCCTCGTGTTCGCGTGTCTCGGCTTCTCATCCTCGTGTTCGTATGTCTGCGGTTCTCTTCCTAGTGTTCACGTGTCTCGTCTTCTCTTTCTAGTGTCCCCGTATCTCGGCTTCTCTTCCTCGTGTTCGAGTATCTCGGCTTCTATTTCTAGTGTCCGCTTATCTCGGCTTCTCTTCCTTGTGTTCGCGTATCTCGGCTTCTCTTCCTCGTGTTCGCGTATCTCGGCTTCTATTTCTAGTGTCCGCTTATCTCGGCTTCTCTTCCTAGTGTTCGCGTATCTCGGCTTCTCTTCCTCGTATTCGTGTGTCTGGGCTTCTCTTCCTCGTGTTCGTGTGTCTGGGCTTCTCTTCCTCGTGTTCGTGTGTCTCGGCTTCTCTTCCTCGTGTTCGTGTGTCTGGGCTTCTCTTCCTCGTGTTCGTTTGTCTGGGCTTCTCTTCCTCGTGTTCGTGTGTCTGGGCTTCTCTTCCTCGTGTTCGTGTGTCTGGGCTTCTCTTCCTCGTGTTCGTGTGTCTGGGCTTATCTTCCTCGTGTTCGTGTGTCTGGGCTTCTCTTCTTATAGCTCCTTATATATCCATTACATATCGTCCAGTCGGTCACCTAAGCCCCTCCCCTTGGTTATCTATTAGTCAGCTGGCCTTGACCTCTCCAGTCTGGTCCTCGGATAAGTAAACATGTCAGTCCTGTCAGAAATTCCGCTGACCACACCTGGGTTAACCTTCGGTTTATTTATTGTGGGCGATACCCAACCTCCTGTCGATTGTGTGTTGTTAAATGTTAGGGATTAGTCGATTCTCTGTTTGCATTGTGTACATTCCGTCGTCTGCCAGCCGACATTTGTATTACTATTTAGGTCGTTACGTCATTGTGTCCCTTTTTTTCTGACTTGTCTGTTCTTATGGGGAACGATGGTAGCGTTATGCTGTCTATGTCTATCGTAGTATTACGGACTAATAACGTGACAGCTCCTTTTCTACGGGTTATAAACTTTCTTATAACTAAGGTTAGTAATAATGCTACCTAAATTATACGAGTACTATCATGACTGTACTTAATAATGATAATAATAATAATGGTGATGACGATGATGATGATGATGATGATGATGATGATGATACGATGGTCAAACCGAACGTCAGAATTTATAGATAGAGAAAATATAAATGTATCACCGTAAGCTGCATACTTTTCTTCCCTTTTCAGCATAATCTTCATTTCTCTGCACACATTTTTCCCATCACTCTGCAAGTTTGAAAATATCTTCCCGGTAGAATTCCGTTCCAGCTGACCGAAGGCACAGACGCATTGCTTTCTGGACGTTCTCTCCTGTGTCGTAGTGATGGTCTCGCATTTGTTCTTTCACAAAACCGAAAAGATGATAATCATTGGATGCCAGGTCGGGGCTATAGACAGATTGTGAAAGAATTTCCCAACCTATTTTCTGAATTTCCACAGGTGTCCAGCGAGTAGAGTTCTTCTCACAGCTTTGTGTTCTTCCGTCAACATACGTGGGACCAGAGGGCACAAATTTTCTATAGCCTAGGGTTTCAATCGTTTCCTGTACTGCATTGTGTTCTACTCCAAGATTTAGAACGATTTCAGAGGCTGTGACACGTCTGTCTTCTTTAATGATGTCGTCAACCCTTTCCATGTTACGTTCAGTGGAGGCAGTTCGAGGGCGACCGCTGTGAGGCACATCTTGGATGCTCGTGTTTCCATCTTTGAAATGTTTAACCCACCTTCTAACACTGCTAGCACCCATACACACACATCTTCATAAGCAAGTTGAAGTCTTTGGTGAATTCCAACAGCGGGGATTTCCTCTTTGACGAGGAACTCAATAACAGCACGTTGACGCAACACCCGCCATTTTGTTTCTGCTCCGCGTGAGCACGTGACATATGATTGTTATGTCATATGACCTCTAAATGAAGTGCAAAGGATGCAGTAAAGGTGATGGATGCATTTATATTTTCTCAATCTATAAATTCTGATTTAAAAAAAATTGCTCATGATTTCGGTGTGACCCTCGTAATAATAAAACCTTAGTTACAAGAATACAAAATACATCGTACACTTTTCTTCCCCTTTCTCCGCTAAACTTTCCTCTGCTAATATGGCTCCACCTCCTTATTATATTTTTAAAAAAGAAATGATTGACCTTATCACACCACGTGACTCAACTTTTAACACAATGATTGACACAAAATCAGTCACAAGAAATGAAAAGACCAACATTATTTTCACAGAGTAAAGCAGTTGACACCCCAGTCTCTCTGACATTTTGTCTTTCATCATTTAACATTCACTCAACTTTCAAACATTCAGTTTAGTGTAAGAAGTAATAAATACATAAAGAACATGGGACACAGTGACAAAATTTAATAGTTAGCCTTTAACTCACACATTCAGTAATATACAAATACACTAAGTGCACGAGATGTAACTATCATATTCAGACGTAGATGTCACATGATACAATATGATGATCAGTGAAACACAGACACAAACTTTTCTAGGAAGTAGAGCTTCGAATTTTATCATCATTCATGTTTGTTATTAAAGCAAGCCGTTAACATCATAGAGCTAGGAAATATGTCAGAGAAGACAGTAAATCTACACTGTGACATAGAAGATGTATTCTAACAAGAGTAAGCAATAAAATACCCCTTAACAGTGTAGTGAGATAGTGTAGTTAGACAGTGTAATGAGACAGTGTAGTGAGACATAAGACAGTGTAGTGAGACAGTGTAGTGAGATAGTGTAGTGAGACAGAGTAGTGAGATAATGCAGTGAGACAGTGTAATGAGATAGTGTAGTGAGACATATAGTGGGACAGTGTAGTGAGACAGTGTAATGTGAATGTATAGTGAGATATACTGAGACAGTGCAGTGAGACAGTGCAGTGAGACATAGTGTAGTCACATATAGTGATACATAGTGAGAAATGTACTGAGACAGTGTAGTGGGACAGTGTAGTGAGACAATGCAGCGAGACATAATGAGACAGTATAGTGAGACAATGTAGTGAGACAATGTAGTGAGACAGTGTAGTGAGGCATAATGACGAGTGTAATGAGACATAATGAGACAGTGTAGTGAGACAGTGTAGTGAGACACAGTAAAACAGTGTAATGAAACATAATGAGACAGTGTAATGAGACATAGTGAGACACTGTAGTGAAACATAGTGAGACAGTGCAGTGAGACAATGTAGTGATACATACTGAAACAGTGACACAGTGTAGTGAGGCAGTGTAGTAAGACAATGCATTGAGACATAATTAGACAATGTAATGAGACATAGTGAGATAGTATAGTGAGGCATAGTGAGACAACGTAGTGAGACAACGTAGTGAGACATAGTGAAACAATATAGTGAGACATAGTGAGACAACGTAGTGAGACATAGTGATTGATTGACTGATCTTTATTTCAAAAGGGTTAAGAATTGGGCACGCAGGCCCGTCTGACATTCTGCCCTTTAACATAGATCTTTCACTCTATTCCAGACATTCTACAAATATGTTGTTCATATAACAGACATAACTAACATTGAAGCTGAGAGACATAAAATAAAATATAACATTTACGTTTCGCTCCTAAACATTCACTCGGTACAGAAGTAACTACATACATTATAAATGACTATCTACTAAACACAATTTTGGGGACTATTCAGAAAAAAATTAATTGTATTCGGTGTCTGTAAGAGCAGTTTAAGATAACTGTTAAGTTTTATAATTCATGGAGGCATGTAGTCGACATCAAATAGATATTGGGAAAGCTTGTAGTTGTAGGAAGCAGTATAATTTATATTTTTTATATAGGATGGGAGGGTATTCCAAAGATGAGCAGCAGAATAACTAAAGCTTTTCTTGTAAAGATCAAGTCTAGGTTTTGGAAGATATATGTTGCTCAAGCGTTGGCTACACTTTGGGGTAAATTTAAACCATTTCCATATATAAGGCGGGGCATGCCGTGAAAGAATTTGATGTACTAACTTGGCTTTGTTGAAGAAGAACCTGTTCTTAAGAGGTAGTATTTTGATACGTTTGTGATGGTTAGTTGTTTGTGCTTGATCTTTGTCACTAATAAGCTTTACTGCTCGCTTTTGGAGTGAGCAAAGCCTCTTTGTATGTGACACTGAGCAACCATCCCAAACTGTTGAGCAATAGTCTAAATGTGTTTGTATATGAGGTATGTAGTATGTCTTTCTAGTGTGTTGATCGATGAAGTGCTTAATTTTAGCTAATTGGTATACTTTTTGTGCGATGAGTTTTGTTAGACACTGCACATAAGAGTTACAGGTCAGATGTTGGTCAATAATAAGACCTAGTGTTTTGTGCTCGCTAACGTTTTCTATCTGTGATGTTTCTGTACAGAGCCTAAGTGTTGTTTTTGTTGCGTTTTGTAGTTTCTGTCTTGTTGTTATGAGCATCGATTTTGTTTTATCGGTGTTTATAATCATGCCATTATTTTTGCTACATCTAATTAAATTGTATAACTCGACCTGAAGAGTTGATTCTAGATTAACACAATCGTAGTCACTGGTGTAAACTGTGCAATCATCGGCAAAAAGGTCACAAGAAGAGTGTTTAAGATGAAGTGGAAGATCATTGATATAGATAGCAAAGAGCAACGGACCTAGAATAGAACCTTGCGGAACACCAGTGTCAACTTTAGCAGAATTTGATAGAGAATTGTTGAAGAATGTTACCTGTTGTCTGTCTGAAAGAAACGATGCAATTAATTTTATTAGGTCAGGGTGCAGTCTATAAGTCTTTATTTTTCTTACATGAATATCGTGGTCAATCATATCAAAGATGGCACCACAGTCTGTCGTCATTTATGTTTACTAACCAGTTTTCTGTCATTTTGGTAAGAGCTGTGTGGCAGGAATGATTGGGTCTAAAGCCTGACTGACTGTCTATGAGTAAATTGTTCTCTTGCATGTGTCGTAGAGTTATTTTGTGTATGTGTTTTTCGAGTGGTTTTGATAATGACGATAATATGGATATTGGTCTATAGCTGGTAAGGTTGTTGGATGAGCCACTTTAGCAGTTTTAAAAACCTCAGGGAAATAACATTTTGCAATGCACTGGTTGTAAATATATGTTAGTGTATGTGAAATGACAGGTGCAGCATAACGTAAGATCTTATTACTAATATCATCAAGCCCAGCTGTATTTTTGTTTTTTTTTAAGGTTAAGTGATAACTGTGAACATCATTGACTGTTAAGAATGGAATGTGTAACTGTTTAAAATCAGTACATCTGCTGTCCAGGAATGTTTGTAGTTCATGTAAATCGCAGGTTCTAAGGACTGCAAACGCGCCACAAACAGCCTCTGGCAGTCAAGTCCAGCTCCTGGCCTTCCCGTGGCAGAACTGTTTAAACTGACAGGAGAATGGGCGAGGGTGAATATCTGGCGCCTGAAAACCAGTTACTTAGGGTAGATGAGTGGCACGTTTGGTAGCTCATCTGCCGCTGTTGGCGAGATCTTCAGCTGCCGTGCGTGCAGCGGTGCTCCTCCCGGCCAATGAAGAAATTTGCAAATGAGGTTGCCGCGCAGCATCACTGCGGAAAAGGTGGTAGAAAGGATAAAGCGAAGCAAACAGTCAAATCACGGCACCTCTGGTCTGGAGGTCGGCCACGTCCTGAGTGCAGTCATATCGGGTGAAATGCATGAACCGGCTTGTCCCAGAGGTTAAGACACTGCTGGCGAGACTCTTCAAATGCCGCGCGTGGAGTGAAGCTCCTCCCGGTTAAGGAAGTGAATGCGGAAAAGAAATAAAGGTTGCTGTGCGGAGCCGATGGGAAAAGGTGGTGGAAAGTGAAGTTTAACCGGTATGTCCAGTAGTATCGCTACGAGAGCTATACCACGGCACCTCTGCTCTAGAGGCCGCCCACGTCCGAAATACACATACACTGGTGAAATATGCCTAAATCGGCACACACCAGGGGTGGAACTTGATGGCTAGACATGTCATGCCACCTCCGCTCTAGAGGTCGGTAACGCCTGATAAACACCCATACTGGTGAATTTTGCCTAAACCGGCTCATACCAGCTGTGAATCTTGAAGGCTATGCATGTCACAGTACCTCTGCCCTAGAGGTCGGTCCCGTCCCAAACACGCCCATACTGGGATAATGCCTAAACCGGCTCAACCCAGGGGTAGAAGTCACTAGTGGCGAGGATTCGTTCTCCTGGACAAAAGCTCCATCCTGGTCACAACTAGGAAGGGTAGCGGCCACGACCGCAAAATGCTGAAGTCGGAGACACTGGACCAGGGAAGTCTAGATAGGCAACCACCTCTCACCCGGCGGGGATGTTTGCGTATCCTAATCACGCTGAGGTTTTCCGGTGAGAAAGTCCAACCCTGGACTGGATGGGCAACCACCTCTCACCCGGCGGTGATACACGGGTATCTCAAAACACGTCGAGGTTTTCCAGTGAGAAAGTCCAACTCTGGCCTAGGTGGGCTACCGCCTCTCACCCAGAAGGGATGCACTGATATCCTAAACACGTCGAGGTCTTCCGGTGAGAAAGTCCAACCCTAGACTAAACTGGTGCAATGAAAACCACGGTGTCACGCAATCCCGCTTCCGAGACCCACCAAGAATACAGGCTAAAGCACTGTGATACTCTGAACCCCTTGTGGTCCTCTCGTGGATCTCGTGTGGTCTATTTTGGACCACACAGGGGACCACGGGACCTAACGAGGACCACAGGCGTGAATTCAGTAGGTTCACAGTGCGGTTTTTGGTGGTAGAAGTGAACGAAGAAGAAGAAGATGTAAGTCGCATACAGAAGCTGATATTGTTGATTTAAGAACGGTGATTTCTTCTCTGAAATGTGTACTGATATGTGCGCTAGTGTATGCACGATTGATGGCTTGAAAATCAAATTCTTTTCTTTTATTTGATAGGGTATTTATGGTTTTCCAAATTGATTTACTGTTTGATTTATTCTGTATTAGATTTCTGAAGTAATTTTTTTCCTCTTGTCTTATTAAGTATTGAACTTTGTTTCTGAGTGAACGGTAGGTCATAAAGTCCTTGATTTTGTGCGCCCGGTCACGTTCTCTCATGGATTGTAATATTTCAAGTTTTATCCAAGGTGACGTCTTCTGGTGTTTTACTCTCACCTCTTTCATTGGGACATGTTTGTCTAATATATCTCTGAAGATCTTTAGCCAATATTCGATTGCCTCATCAGGGTCAGTTAGTTGGTACACTTGTGTAAGTGATGATTCTTGCAAATCATTAAGGAATAATTCTAGGTTAAATTTTCTGAAGCTTCTAAATTTCATACTGATATAATTGTGTTTAAGAAGTTTATACCCCTTTCTTGTCCACGTACAGCAGACTGGGTAATGATCACTTAATGAAGTATGAGGGATGTTACATTCAATGATGTTTTCTGGTTGGGCTACATATATACCATCTAATAATGTGGATGATACTTCTGTTACTCTGGTAGGTTTGGTGACAATTTGGCAAAGATTATAGGATAATATAATATTGCTCCAAGTTAGATTTGATTGTGTTAGATCTATGTTGAAATCTCCAAGAATGATAATATCTTTGAACCTAAAGGTTGAAACCTCATCCATCATTGTCGTGAAGTGATCGTACTACAGAGATGTTTCATTTGGATTACGGTACAAAAGTCCAATAATTAATGGACTCTGGTTTGGCATTTTAACATCCACCCAAATACACTCTACCTCTGATGATTCGAGGTCTTCTCTACGACTAAATTGGATAGTTGTGGAGACATACATTACTAGACCTGTTTCTAGTTTCCTGGTTGGGTCACGCCGGATCAGGTTAAAACCGTTAATTCTAATATCTTCATCGGTTATGTTCTTATTTAAACGGCTTTCAGAGAAGCCAAAAATGTGGAAATTTTGATGTAATATGTGTGTTACTTCAGGAATGTTACCTAATAGGTGATATACATTCAGATGGCCTAATCGAAGTCTTTCTTTATGTAACCATTTTTCGGTAGGTGGGGTCATTTTATGTTCCTGTCTCCTTTTATTGGTTTGAAAATAATTCCTATTATGATACTTAATACTGAAGTAAATAAACTTTTAAATACTACACAGAGACACACTCTGTATATTCAACTTTCAACTGGTACACAACTCACTAGCTGAAATAATTGGAAGCTGAAAGAGAGACACGTCTAACTACTGAATAATTAAACGATGGAATATGTGAATTCACTAACAAGTTGAGTAATTAAGTATATATAGTTCTCACACACAAACAGATACAACTCACAAACTGCAAGGACCTATAGAAAGTTGACAAGAATTAGAAAAATAGATATAAAAGAAAAGG
The DNA here is from genome assembly GCA_009760885.1 of Achatina immaculata. Taxonomy (NCBI): domain Eukaryota; kingdom Metazoa; phylum Mollusca; class Gastropoda; order Stylommatophora; family Achatinidae; genus Lissachatina; species Lissachatina immaculata. The sequence continues at coordinate 38,071,281 of CM019706.1, forward strand.
GGCAAGAAATAAAGTGCAATAATAAAACGTAAAGAATTCTAAATAAACTTAAGAATGAAGATATCAGTCACTATGTCTTGCTGAGTAATAATTCTTTTTCGACATTGCGGGTTGAAGGTTTCAGTTTGTGTTGGATTACGATGATACTGCCATCAGTTTAAGGCATGTGGTGTCTGTAAGGTACCATGCCATGTGAATTATGCAGAGATAACATATAGGCATGACTCAAGGCTGCAGGGCTAAATTGCAACAAATACTGCAGCTCCAGATTTCTTTGAGGATGTTGCATGGAACGCGTTTGTGTGTTGAGCTCTTCCAATGAATTGTGCGACTGAGGAAGAATCCTGACGTTGTTGACGCTCGTATCAGCTCGTCTGACCGTCTGAGGCTGAAGTGAGGGTAGGGGTGGAAACATTGTGTCATAGTCGGTGGCTGTGGAACAGGTGATGCAGATTAGGGGGTCCCTATGGTTTTCGTGCTCGGAGTAGAGTTGGCTTTATGGGGGTTTTTTGTTGGACGTGGGTGTTGTTTGTGGACATCCAACTGTACCGCGTCTTTCTGTAGTGTAAGTTCTGGAAATTTTAGATTTTTGGCAAGGATGCTGGTACCAAGTTTTGATGTATGTATGTGGTCCCTGTACATCCGTTTCTTCGAGGCACCAGAGGCTGAGATGAAGAACACAGTGTGGTCTATGAAGACAATGTTGTAAACACGACAGTATGACTGAAGTGCCTTGTTGTTGATGTCTACCAGGCGGCGTCCAGGACCGGAGCAGGGTGGAATGATGGAAGATAGGAAGATTTCTGCAGTCGGATACTTTTCCTTGATGGCGGAAGTCAAAGCCTGCATGTCGGAACGTTGATGTTCTGGCCATTCATGCAGTCTTTTATGCCAACATGTACGGATATTTTCCTCACGCCCTGGTCTATATTAAAACTTCTCAGTGTTTGCCTTATTTTCGCAATACCAGCTCCCGGTACTGCAACAACTGAGACAATGTCTTCGTCTGCTATGGACATCCGCTCGCTATACACGCCCTTTAGTAGAGAATCCCCAATTATTAAATGTGTTGTGCTGTCTGTGATTTTGTGAATGGAAATTTGCTGCATATTTCGTTCACGTTGTTTTTGGTTAGATTGTGACTGGAGATGGGATGCGTTGTTTGACTGAGATGATTGTTGCGTCCTGTCTGTCTGCTGAGTACCTGGTACACAACTTTGTTGTAGAGCGTCGAATCTGTTGGTGATCTAGACCTCGATGGGGTCAGAATTAAAGTGAGAGAGAGAGAGAAACAGAGAGAGTGACAGACAGTAGGAGAGGAGAGAGATAGAGACAGACAGAGAGACATAGAGACAGAAAGAGAGACAGAGAGAGACAGAAAGAGAAAGAGAGCCAGAGGGAGAGAGAGACAAACAAAGAGAAAAAAGCAGAGAGAGAGGGAGAGAGACATAAATAAAAAGAGAGGCAGAGGGAGAAAGAGACACATAAAGAGGAAGTGAGAGAGAGAGAGAGAGAGAGAGGGAGTGAGACAGAAAGAGAAGAAAGACAGAGAGAGACAAACAAACAGAAAGAAGAGAGAGTGAGAGATAGAAAGATAAAGAGAGACAAAGTTAGAGAGAGGCAAACGAAGAGACACGACAGAGAGAGAGAGAGAGAGGGAGGAAGAGGGGATAGAGGAGGGAGAGAAAGAGAGAGAAAGATAGAGGCAGAGAGAGACAGAAAGAGAGACAGAAGCAGATAGAAACAGAAAGAGAAAGAGAGACAGAAGTAGAGACAGACAGAAAAAGAAAGAGAGACAGAAGGAGAGAGAGACAAACAAAGAGAAAGAGAGAGAGAGAGAGAGAAAGAGAGAGGGAGAGAAAGAAAAAGAGACAGAGGGAGAGAGTGAGAGAAGGCGTACAGGATTGCCCAGCGACGTGTTTTTTGTTGCCTGTCTTGTATACTTTTAGGTATAATGAAGTTATAGCTGACGATGTGGTCCTTTCTGTCGTGTACACATTTAGGTATAATGAAGTTATAGCTGACAGTGTGGTCCTGCCTGTCTTGTACACATTTAGGTATAATGCAGTTATAGCTGACAGTATGGTCCTTTCTGTATTGTACACTTTTAGATATAATGAAGTTATAGCTGACAATGTGGTCCTGCCTGTCTTGTACACATTTAGGTATAATGAAATTATAGCTGACAGTATGGTCCTTTCTGTAGTGTACACTTTTAGGTATAATGAAGTTACAGCTGACAGTGTGGCCCTGCCTGTAATGTACACTTTTAGGTATAATGAAATTATAGCTGACAATGTGACCCTGCCTGTAATGTACACTTTTAGGTATAATGAAGTTATAGCTGACAATGTGGTCCTGGCTGTCTTGTACACTTTTAGATATAATGAAGTTATAGCTGACGATGTGGTCCTATCTACTCCAGAATCTACATCCATTGTTTTGCTTGTTATCAGTTAGTATATGTCACGTGACATGGCAGTATTAATAATAAACTAATGGCCTTGTTATGAACCACAAGGGCCCGATCTTCAGCAAATGGAAGCTTCCAGGTTGGAGGTTGACCTATTTTGACTTACCTCTAAAATTTGCTCTAAATTAAAACAGTGCATCATTTAATCTTATAAAAATGAGTGAAAAACTAAGACAAGATTCAAGAAAATTCTCAATATCATCAGAAAAGCAAATTCTTGCTTCTCTCCATTCTTGACCTCAAAACCTACAGATGTGAGGTCATAAACTATTTGGTGATTTTTATTTCTTTGTAGGTTGAAACTTAACACCTATGTAAATTAATTTAATTTAATTTAATTTATATTTAATTTAATTTTAATTGACTAATTTACTTAAAGATGCTTAAAACTCAATGTTCTCTATTAACTGTTGGTACTGTTTTGGTTGATATACGTAAGCAACAATAGATTTAGTGATGAGAAGAAACAATTCCAACCTCGTGTAAGAATCGAGACTTGACTCATTCCACAAAGAGCTGACAGTGACAATGTAGCGGTTGCTTTTGATATACTCTTCTTCTCAGCTTACCTGTCGTACTTTGTTTTTAATCTATAGCTGTACTCTGCGTATTGTTGTGTATTCGTGACAACCCTAGCGTAAAATACCAAATCTTCTGACCACAAGTTTATTAACGACGCTAAATCCGTACAAAGTATCAATTTGGACCTTTATTAGACTTCATTTCCACATGCTACAAGTGGTGCATTAATACAGAATACATTCCACTATAGCCCACAGAATTTTACCTTGAGTATATTTACTGTTACCCAGATGTGTTTCCAACGAAGATCCAGCCTCATTTTACTATGTGGATCGCGCCTCTATAATGTTTCCCTGGAAGACCCACTGAAGGACTCAAAAGAGGAATGGCTGACCGACTGATGGACTTTAAAAGGGAATGACTGGCCGACTGAAGGATGCTAAAAAATAAACTCACAAGTCCCTACAGCCGGAATCTTCACCCATCCTGCTTCTCTCAATTTTCGTCTCTCTGAATCTAATGCCCGTCTACGTCTGAATCCCGGGCGATTATCTCCATCGAATTCACTGAATCCCGGGCGATTATCTCCATCGAATTCACTGAATCCCGGGGGATTATATCCATCGAATTCACTGAATCCCGGGCGATTATCTCCATCGAATTCACTGAATCCCGGGGGATTATATCCATCGAATTCACTGAATCCCGGGCGATTATCTCCATCGAATTCACTGAATCCCGGGGGATTATCTCCATCGAATTCACTGAATCCCGGGCGATTATCTCCATCGAATTCACTGAATCCCGGGGGATTATCTCCATCGAATTCACTGAATCCCGGGGGATTATATCCATCGAATTCACTGAATCCCGGGGGATTATATCCATCGAATTCACTGAATCCCGGGGGATTATATCCATCGAATTCACTGAATCCCGGGGGATTATATCCATCGAATTCACTGAATCCCGGGGGATTATATCCATCGAATTCACTGAATCCCGGGGGATTATCTCCATCGAATTCACTGAATCCGGGGGATTATATCCATCGAATTCACTGAATCCCGGGGGATTATATCCATCGAATTCACTGAATCCCGGGGGATTATCTCCATCGAATTCACTGAATCCCGGGGGATTATATCCATCGAATTCACTGAATCCCGGGGGATTATATCCATCGAATTCACTGAATCCCGGGGGATTATCTCCATCGAATTCACTGAATCCCGGGGGATTATATCCATCGAATTCACTGAATCCCGGGCGATTATCTCCATCGAATTCACTGAATCCCGGGGGATTATATCCATCGAATTCACTGAATCCCGGGCGATTATCTCCATCGAATTCACTGAATCCCGGGCGATTATCTCCATCGAATTCACTGAATCCCGGGGGATTATATCCATCGAATTCACTGAATCCCGGGGGATTATATCCATCGAATTCACTGAATCCCGGGGGATTATATCCATCGAATTCACTGAATCACGTGACTTCCCCCCCCCCCCATTCTAGTGTCTGATTCTCATTCTGGACCTGAGATGTCATTGTAATATTAATCTGTCACTCTATCTGTCGATCCACTAGAGCCAAATAGAGCTGTAGCTGAGAGTTAACCAAAAGCTAGCACTATGGCCATAATGAGTAACAGAGCTATGTAAATGTAACTCACTCAACTGAAGAGTGATAACACATAAAGATATGTACGAGGTCACACAGAATAATTATACATTTAGTACCAAGAGGAGTGCTGATTGGGAGGCAAAGTTCCGCAAGGGACATGCAAATGAATGAATGAATGTACCAAGAATTAATAACTGAAACCAAAGACACACAAATAGTTTTACTCAACTTCAGACACTTCTAATGATCTTATGTTCCAGAACCACCGAAAGACCCACCTATATTTTTGGACTGGAATGGAAGGCCATTCTCTTCAACACTGAAAGTCGCAGAGAACCAAACAATCAAATTATTTTGCCAGGTCAACGGAGGCAACCCACCTGTGTATCAAACATACATATCCTGTGGCTATCTATTAGAAAAATCTGAACCTGGTCCAGATGTTACAATGTCTATCACCGTAAACCGTCAAATGAATGATCGTTACTGTTTCTGTAAAGCTGTTCACATTGTACCTTACTCAGCGACGACGTCTTTACAGCTGCGTGTTACATGTGAGTATTTGACACTTTTTTATTGTTACATGTGAGTATTTGACACGTTTTATTGTTACATGTGAGTATTTGACACGTTTTATTGTTACATGTGAGTATTTGACACGTTTTATTATTACATGTGAGTATTTGACACGTTTTATTATTACATGTGAGTATTTGACACGTTTTATTATTACATGTGAGTATTTGACACTTTTTATTGTTATATTAAGCGAGCTTAATCACAGTTACCAACTCTGAGTATCTGCAGTGCGCTGAGTCACCATCTAGTATGACAAAGATAAGTGGCAGAAGACTGGGATGTTTGGAGCATGTAGCAAGAAAAGAGGAGAGATGATCCTCAAACAAATGCTGTATGTGTGGAGGGTTGAAGGTCACCTGGTTGGATCTAAACACACGCACACACACACACACACTCTTTCTCTCTCTCTCTCTCTCTCTCTCTCTTTCTCTCTCTCTCTCTCTCTGTTTAAATTTAACCCAAAGTGCAGCCAACGCTTGAACAACATATGTCTTCCAAAACCTAGACTTGATCTTTACAAGAAAAGCTTTAGTTATTCTGCTGCTCATCTTTGGAATACCCTCCCATCCTATATAAAAAATATAAATTATACTGCTTCCTACAACTACAAGCTTTCCCAATATCTATTTGATGTCGACTACATGCCTCCATGAATTATAAAACTTAAAAGTTATCTTAAGCTGCTCTTACAGACACCGAATACAATTAATTGTTTTCTGAATAGTCCCGAAAATTTTGTTTAGTAGATAGTCATTTATAATGTATATAGTTACTTCTGTACTGAGTGAATGTGTAAGAGCGAAACGTAAATGTTATATTTTATTTTATGTCTCTCAGCTTCAATGTTAGTTATGTTTGTTATATGAACAGCATATTTGTAGAATGTCTGGAATAGAGTGAAAGATGTATGATAAAGGGCAGAATGTCAGACGGGCCTGCGTGCCCAATTCTTAACCCTTTTGAAATAAAGATCAATCAATCAATCTCTCTCTCTCTCTCACACACAAGAAAGCACCCACGCACCCATACATTGCTAGATGTTACTGTGGTCTACATGGAAACCTAGCATTGGCAGAGTCGGCCATGACAGAAAGTATTGAAAATCTCTGGGAGTAGCGAATTTTATCCTGACATGTTTTTATTAAAAGTTACATTTAGAATCTCCAGTCAGTTTTTCTCTGAAGGTCATTTTTGGACGTTGAAATCCCTAGATTTCGATTGAACTTTCTCTAGATTTGTTTTTATGGCTAGCTAAAATTAGGTTGTTTTTCAGAGACTAGTCTTATTTTATATCTTATATCCTTCCCGTGCCGTTAAACGTCACATAGGGCTGGAAAAGTAGTTCGCCACTTTTTCCTGTCTTCGGCGAGTCTTTCAACCTCATCAAAGGATTTTATGCCTGTTAATTTGGCCTCTCTTAATATTGTCCTCTTCAGAGTTTCACGCGGTCTGCCTCTTTTTCTTCGGCCTGTTGTGTTCCACTTGATAGCTTGTTTTGGGATTCTCTGATCATTTCTTCTCATCAAGTGACCAACATATGTCCATCTCCTTTTCCTGATCACCAGTCTCATGGGTGATCAGGAAAAGGAGAGACTAGTACAAGGTCTTAAACAAGCGATGGTCATGAAGTTTAGACTTTTTCGTGGATGAATGTTCACGAAAAAAAAGGAAAGTAGAATTTGTTTATGATATTTAAGCGCGGAACTTTTACGTAGGATTATTATTGGATTATTGTTTAGACGGGAATCAGAATGTAGGATTAGGATAGAAGATAAAAGTGTGAGAATCATAGTGACAGGCTTGTGATTAGTGACTGAATTATGTGATTATACTGAGTGAGATGTTTGATAGATAGTTGAGAGATTTGATATCATTATAGGTTAGAAAGTGTTCTAGGTAACTGTGTAGTAATTTGTGATGGATTGTGAGTTGAGTTTTCCTTCCGTGGATTCAGATATGTTTACTTGTAACTGAAGAATGTAACAAGAGTTCTTTTGAAGCATTGTATTACTTATAAGGTCCGATGCATGTGTTGTTTTCTTACGGATCCATGGAAAGGGGTTTCTTGTGAGAATGTAAGTTGGCATTTATGTCCATTCATGCTGTATGTCTGGCAGTTGGTCTGAGTGTGAGTCTAGTGTAGCCCACTCCTTCCTTATATGGCGAACAAGCTCTCGTCAAGGTTAGGAGTAGTTTGTTCATTTATTACAATCAATATTCTTCATCCTCACTGATCACCGCCCATTCTTTTCACAATAAATGCTTAGTTTGTTTGATTCCATAAAATTCGGGTGTCAGTGGTCTTCAAACTATTGTATTATGTGCCTGTACATTTAGAGTCTGAGAATTTAAGATCGTTGAAAAAAATCTGTACTAGTAAGGAACTAAGACCTCAGTTAGAAAACTAGTATATATATATATATACATAAATTTGTTCTGTATCTTTCATGTTTTTGTTACAACTAAGCCAAGCCATAAAGAAAAACAATTAACATTCGCTGGTTGTGTCACGAAACAAAAGAAGTTAGCCAACCTTACAATCACTGACAAAAATGAAGATAAAATAGGAAAGAGAAGAAGATAGGTCGAGAGAAAGATATATTAACAGGACGACGAAATGGCGCAGAAACAGTAAAGCAACTAAACTGAAGGGACACACCAAGGACTTCAACAAACTAAGAAACATGATTTCCAGTACCAACATGGCGGTATATAATGAAATGAAACCTGGTCTAGTTTGTTGTTACCAACTCACGACTGTCTCCCAGGCAGATACAAAAATATTTTCTTCTATTAGGTTAAATAATCTTTCGCAATATTAAAGTTACACAAGTTTCTTAATCTTGTTTCTATGGAATTTAAATGACAAGTATCTTTTGGTGTTGATTATTTGTAGTTTAGACATTAGTAATGATAAACATAATGATTGGTTATCTGTAGTTCAGCATTAGTAATGATAAACATAATGATTGGTTATCTGTAGTTCAGCATTAGTAATGATAAACATAATGATCTGGAAAATAAGGATATTTTAATATGTTATTTGAAATGATTGTTTGCTGTGATGGAGTAGCTAATATCACATATTTTTCTGTTCAAATTTTCTCAGTTTCTGCTAAAATAACTTCATTCACAATAAACAACCAAAATGAGAGTGTTGAAATACAATCAGGATACACAATGAACATGTTTTGTTCAGCCAGTGGCAATCCAGAACCCCAAATGTTTGTGTTTCATCAAAATGTAAGTAATTGACCAGATCATTGTACTTCTCACATTTGAACAGATGTTTCTCCTCTGTTCTTGTTTAGTACAGAACCGTAAGCTCGATCATTATTAGTTTTTGTTTTTCTATGGACTGCACTATAATGTCCGGTCGCATTCCTGTGCGGAAACAAATATTACAAAAGAGTGGGCAAACCAACCATACAAAATACGTTGTGTACTTAGTACATTGAGCACTGACATATACTATGAAACATAAATATATTTACTTAACAGACAAAAGAGTGCGAAACGAAAGAGTGCCATACGAAAAGTGTGTTGTCAGGGTAGGGAGATGTGTTAAACAAAATTCTGCCACGTCTAACATGTGTAAAGATCTGTGTAAAATTTGATTATTATTGATTTGCTTTGTATGTTGTTGCTATTACGCACTTGTGACTGTGTTTGTATGCTTGATATAATATTACTGATATGAATAACTTGGTTTGATGTCATTGGTGTAAGATTCATCACATATTAAAATGTGATTTGATTTGTATGTGATGACTTCGTGGAGTTGTCTGTGTTTGACTAAGGAGAGTGGTTATAGTTGCCAAACCTGGACTGACTGGAAAGGCGGGATGGGAACTGGAGTAAAGAGAGGAGAAGAGTTAATTACTGGAGGTGTCTAAGATAAGAGACAGACTCAGGAGAGCAAGTAACAGTTATACAGATTTTATCGTACTACAGTACACTAAGATACAACCAATACTATATTAGGAGAAAAGAATAAAGAATAGGTTTGTCCTACGACGGTGCATTAAGATAAACCCAAAAGCCTCTGCTGGATAGTGTAATCAGAGATAGATAGATAGATAGATAGATAGATAGATAGATAGATATAGATAGATAGATAGATAGATAGATAGATAGATAGATAGATAGATAGATAGATAGGTAGGTAGGTAGATAGATAGATAGATAGATAGATAGATAGATAGATAGATAGATAGATAGATAGATAGATAGATAGATAGATAGATAGATAGGTAGATAGATAGATAGATAGATAGATAGATAGATAGATAGATAGATAGATAGATAGATAGATAGATAGATAGATAGATAGATAGATAGATAGATAGATAGATAGATAGATAGATAGATAGATAGATATTAAAGTAATGCAATATAATAAATAACTCCAGACTCTTCCATATCCAGTATATGGTACGAGGGGTGATTGATAAGTTCTCGGCATAAGGTTTAATTTCTCAACATAGTCCCCTTGCAAGTTTATGAACTTAGTCCAGCGATCCTGGAGCATACAGATCCATTCTTTGTAAACGTCAGCATCTTGTGCCAGTACAAGGTGGTCTGCAGCATGAATGACATCATCATCTGAAGCAAATTTGCGACCACTGAGCTCCTTTTTGAGTTTGGTAAACAGGTAATAGTCTGAAGTGGTCAAATCTGGGGAATAGGGAAGATGTTCAAGAAGCTGGAAGCCGCATTCATGAATGGCAACCATTGCCATCGCCGACTTGTAAACTGGGGCATTGTCTTGCTGAAAGATGACTCCTCTCGTCAATTTCCCTCGACGCTTTTCCTTTATTTTGACCCGCAGTTGCTTCACAAGATTAGCGTAATAGGCCCCGCTGATCGTTCTGCCCTTTTTGAAGATAGTCTACCAATAGCACACCTTCTAAATCCTAAAAGATGGAAGCTATCATTTTGCCTGCAGACAGAACCACCTTTGCTTTCTTTGGAGGTGGGGATCCGTGATGTTTCCACTGCTTTGACTGTTCTTTGGTTTCTGGTTTAAAATGATGAACCCAAGTCTCGTCCATAATCACAAATTGCTGAAGAAACTTTTCAGGATATGCAGAAAAATGGCCAGGATTGTCTCTTGACATGTTGAGATGCTGTCGTTTGTGATTAGCTCCAAGAAGTTTTGGGACCCATCGACCAGAGACCTTTGTCATTTGAAGATCATTGTGAATAATGGCATGAACACATTCCTGGGAGATGCCCAACTCAGTAGCAATGTACCGCTCAGTTAGTCGTCGATCCTCAATTGTTATGTCATGGATTCTGCCGGTGGTTTCATCGGTGGTTACCATTCTTGGTCTTCCTGGACGGGGATCATCTTCCAGACTCTCCTTTCCATGTTTGAATTGAACTGGCCATTTCTTCACTGTCCTGTAAGAAGGGGCACTCTCCCCTAGAGTCTCTACCATATCCTCATGGATCTCCTTCAATGATAAGCCCTTGATTCACAGGTAGCGAGTGACTGCTCCATGAGATATTTTATCCATTTTCTCAGTTTCTGCCACTCTTTACCACAGCAGCCTGTAAAAGAAATTGGTTGCAGTTAATTTCTTGAAACTTTGTGTCTAATCTTACATTAACCTGATCTACAGATGCACCTAATACCAACTGTGCGTTTCAAATATTTGTACCTTATGCCGAGAACTTATCAGTCACCCCTCGTACTACCACTGATCTATTCACGGACCACAATATTTGATAATATTAATAATAAACCATTAACCACTCTTCCCATTTAAGACACACAAACAATACTATATTAAACGTAAATTCGAATAAGTGTAAAACATATACAAAATAGAGATAGTCACCTTATTAATTCTTACTCTTTCAGTAAAAATAGTGCAGACTTTTAACATAAAATCATTCTTATTCTTCCTCCTCATCATCATTTTCCTCATTCTCCTCAAGACATGAAACATGTCTTGTCTATTTACTGTCGCAACGTCAGTTATTGTTTTTGAGTAATGGTGCTCTAGTTAGATACACACCGGATCTTCTGACATTTAAGCGGGTTCATTCATTTACTCATTTGCATGTCCCTTGCGGAACTTTGCCCCCCAAACAGCACTCCTGTAGGCCTCTCGGTTGTGAGCAAGATGGCCTGCTGCTGTTGCATCCATTTCCAGATCGTCAACGATGTCTTGCAGCCATCTTCGTTTTGGTCTTCCTCTTTTTCTTTTTCCCATTATGTATCCTTCCAATACGGTCTTCTATAAATTGTCATGACGTTTAATGTGTCCATAATATTTAAGTTTTCTCTCTTTAATCCTTTTTACTAGCCAGCTTTCTTCAATATTAAGTTCTTGTAGTATAGATATATTTGTTCTTTTTTGTGTCCACAATATTTGGAGAACTCTTCTGTAACATTTACATTCAAAGGCATTTATGTGTTTCTCAGCTGTTTTGTTAAGTGTCCAGGTCTAACAGGCATATGTTGCTATGGGAAAGATGCATGCCCTTAAAAATCTTATTTTTGTGGTTCTGTCTGCTCCTCTCCACAGATTCTTTATTTGTTTTACTTTCTGAAGAGCGATAGATGTCCTCCTTTTAATTTCCATATTTGTATCTGCATTATTAGTTAGTAGTGATCCAAGATATTCAAAACTCTCCACTTCTTCCAGTTTTTCCTCATTGATACATATTTCAGTTGCCTTGTTTAAGCGGGTTAACCATCTATTAATCAGCAGCAATTTCTGAACTTTACTATTTTGTTTTCGCGATGGATCATGTCACAAGTGTACACTATCTATCTGGTTCATTGTTTAACAGAACCACTTTTGTGCAACAGTCCAAGAAGAGTTTTTATTTGCTGTTTTCCTGTATAATTTAACAGCAGGACAAATTTAGTTAATATAACTTTCAGACGAATGAAGTTTTTTCAGTTTTTGTCACACTAAATCGCTGAGACATATTAGTGTTTCTCTTTAACTACAGTTCGTAGCATATGTCAGAGAAAACTTGCCCATGTTTGTATTGGAAGCCAAGCAAACACTAAAGATTTCATGTTATTATCTAAGGTGATACTTTTAATCATTATAATGAACACAAATAAGCTGAAATAACGAGCGCGATATTATTTTCTTATTTGAGAAAATGTCAAGATGAACTGTAAATATTATTAAACTTCAACTAATAAATTTGATTGTCAGAAAGTTAAATTTGCACACAAGTTAAATTCTTTTCATTTATTTGCCATCTGTTCTGTGGCCTGTTTGTGCAATATTGATCTACAAACTAATTCTTTCACTCCTGAATTAGTTTCCATGCTCTGTCAGCAAAAGTTTTCATGAGAATTTTTTGTTGGAGAGAAACTGAAAGAAAGTTACTGTATAATAGAAAATTATGGGTTGGGTTAGAAAGACGCTATCTTTAATTTTATTTAGATTTTGCGTAAATATCGCTCAAAGCATTAATTCGTTCAAGTTTACAAGATCTACCAACGCTGGCAGTGCTATCTTGGAGTAAAAGAGTTAACTCAGTACATCTACATTTCAAGGGAAAGGAGATAAAAGGTTCATATATCCGAACGTGGAGACAACTAAACCTTATAACACTTGCAACATGCAACACAACAGGGAGATATACGTGCCGTGCCTGGAACATGATCAACAATCAGTCTTACATAGATGAGAAACATATCTATGTGCGGGTTCTATGTGAGTATGAAGTATTAAAAGTCTGTGTTTTATATTTGTATTTTATCTTCAGACAAAAGTTGACTAATGAAAAATTAAATACAAGCGAGCTTGATAATATCTTTTTCTTCAGTGAATGTTCAAACTAAGCAACAAAAAAGTTTCTTAATTAATTATTTTTCATATCGAGAGTGTAGATTTAAACTCAGTATTCCAGTGCTTTGCCACGGTACTCTTATTCTGTACTTTAAAAAAATGTAGATAAAGGTCAGGTAGGTATTATTCGAATGTATTTATTATCCTGTCAGTATGTACTAACTCATGCTAAGAGTACAAAGCTAAGACAAATTAATTCTGACTTCATGTTAATTAAGTTTAACTTATAAAATTAAAATCAGTAAACGATCATGTGTGTTATATATTGTTTGCTTTTGCTTGAAATATGCTTCCTCTTTCTCTCTGTCTCTGCGAGAGTGTAAATTAACTCAGTGTTACGTGCATTTTTGTTTTTCGTTGTTTTTGAACGAGGAAATAAGAGGCTTTTTATTCTTAATATTTGTTCACATGAAAGATGAAGGGTAGAAAGTCAGACTGGCCTGCGTGCGTAGCTATTTTGTATCTGAAAATAACTTTCGGTCATCCTCTCTTTCCCTCTTTTCTCTCTCTTTCTCTCTCTCTCTCTCTCTCTCTCTCTCTCTCTTCTAAATACATTATATATATCATATATATTTCATATATATTATATCCTTCCCGTGCTGTTAAACGCCACATATAGGACTCGCAAGGTAGTTCGCCAATTTTTCCTGTTCTCGGCGAGCTTTTCAACCTCATCAAAGGATTCTATGCCTAATAATTTGGTCTCTCTTAACAATGTCCTCTTTAGAGTTCCACGTGGTCTGCCTCTTTTTCTTCGGCCTGTTGTGTTCCATTTAATAGCTTGTTTTGGGATTCTCTGATCATTTCTTCTCATGACGTGACAAACATATGTCCATCTCCTTTTCCTGATCACCCATGAGACTGGTTGTTGCTCAGTCATCTGTCTTATCTCTGCATTGTTCTTGAATTCCTTCCACTTTATGCCAAGTATTTTCCTTAGACATTTGTTTTCAAGAATCTAATTTCTTGTCTATTTCTTTAGTTTTTTTTCCAGCTTTCACGAGCATAAACGAGGGTGAATAATTACATTTGAATTGAATAGTGTTAACTTGGTTTTTGTACTTATAACTTTTGAATGCCATATGTTCTCAAGATTCTTGAAGACCACTGCTGATTTTGCAATTCTAATTCTAACGTCATTTTTGGTGTCACCATCCTGGTCTATGTAGCTGCCAAGGTATGCAAATTGTTGGACTTCTGCAATATCTTTCCCTTCTAGTGTATTTTCCTATTTTGATTAATGGGAAGTTTCATTATTTTTGTTTTGTCCTTGTTAATTTCAAGCCATATTTTGCAAGCCAATAAAGACAGTATATTTGTTTTGTCTTGCATGGAATTCACATTGTTACTGATAAGAGTTATGTCATCAGCAAAATCAAGATCTTCTAGTTGGATCCTATGTACGCAGTCAATACCTGTGTGACCTTGCAGTATTTTGTTTCATTATGAAGTCTATTGTAATTTCAAAAAGCAAAGGAGACGGTATACATCCTTGCTTCATGCCTGTTTCAATCTGGATCCATTCGCTCATCCCTTCTTCTGTTTTGACTGCACAAACATATCCATTGTAGAAGTCCTTAATGATGTTGACAATTTTAAATGGTATTCCGTATAGACTAAAAATTCTTCACAATGAATCTCAGTGTATGCTATCAAATGCCTTTTTAAAGTCTATGAAGTTCAGTATTAATTGTTTCTGCTTTTCAATATGTTCTTCAAGTATTATTCTTAGAGTAAAGATCTGGTCGAGACATCTCCTTTTTCGAAATCCTGCTTGTTCTTCTCTCATTGCGGTATCCACTATATCTTTAAATCTGTTCAAAATGACCTTGCAAAATACTTTTGACACAACTGATACTAAGGTTACTCCCCTCCAATTGTTACAGTCACTAAGGTTGCCTTTTTTGGTATTTTAACAATGATTCCTTTTTTTCCATTAGAAGGGGCCTTTTCTTCTTTCCATATCTTGTTAAACATTCTCTGTAGTTGTCTCATGTTGTCACTACTGATAGCTTTTAACATTTCGTGTGTTATTTAATCTTCACCTGCAGCTTTGTTGTTAGCCATTAAATTCACTGCTGTTTCAGTTTCATGCAATGTAATTTCATGTAGGTTGATATTTAGTTGTGGTGTTGGTAAGTCGGTTTCAAAGTTTATCAGTTCTTGTGGGTGTGGTCGATTAAGTATTTCTTGGAAGTGTTCAGCCCATCTTTGCTTTTGGTCTTTACTTGATGTTAATAGAGTGCCATTTGCTAAGGACTGGTCTTTCTTTAGATGTAATAGTACCTGTTAGCCTCTTTTGTATGTTATATAAAGTTTTACTGTCTCCTGTTTTGGCTGCTTTTTCAGCCTCTTTCGCCATATTGTCTATGTATTCTCGTTTATCCCTTCTAGCTGAACTTTTTACTTTCTTGTCTATTTCTTTGTATGTTGCTTTCGCCAGATCTTTTCCAGGATCTGTCTTTACATTCAGCATGTCTAATTTGCCTGCTCGTCTTTCATGTATGTACTTCCATGTGTTTTCTGAAATCTATGCTTTTCTATTTGTCTTTTTTTTCAGTCCAGCGCTTGCTTTTGCTGCTGTGATTATGGCTGTGCTGTAAGAATTCCAATATATATATATATATATATATGGTGTCTGAGTGGCGAAGTGGTTAGTGCACTGGTCTCTCATGGCGAACGTCGGGGGTTCGAATCCGGCCGGCGGCACCCCAGTCACCTAGCTGTAGAAATGGGTACCCGACTTCTTCTGGAGTTGGGGAAGGAAAAGGCAGCCAAGAGTGATACTGACCATATCACCTTCTAGTGTGCTGACAGGTCAATGAAAATATGGGCACAAACACCATATCCCTATGTGCCTCTAAGGCATGACAGGGTAACCTTTAATACTTATATATATATATATATATATATATATATATATATATATATATACACACACACAAGGTCCGACCATTAGGTAATGAGACTGATTTTATTATGGCCAAGATAAGAAATGCCATCTATGAAGCACAGCGTGGAATCCAAAGAGGCAACCTTCATCTGTGATCTGGCAACTTTTCATGGTCGCCTGATAAGCAGACGTCAAACAATCCGCCATTCTGTTGACCTAGTTAGAGGTGCATTGTTACGTAATCAGCATGGAGCAAATAGCAAACATTAAATTATGTTTTAAAATCGAAAAAAGTGCTATTGAGACAGCTGAAATGAAGCGAAAAGTTTATGGGGACAGTTGT
>CM019706.1:38095970-38175152 GCA_009760885.1 Achatina immaculata
TCTGTCTTTACATTCAGCATGTCTAATTTGCCTGCTCGTCTTTCATGTATGTACTTCCATGTGTTTTCTGAAATTATGCTTTTCTATTTGTTTTTTTTTCAGTCCAGCGCTTGCTTTGCTGCTGTGATTATGGCTGTGCTGTAAGAATTCCATATATATATATATATATATGGTGTCTGAGTGGCGAAGTGGTTAGTGCACTGGTCTCTCATGGCGAACGTCGGGGGTTCGAATCCGGCCGGCGGCACCCCAGTCACCTAGCTGTAGAAATGGGTACCCGACTTCTTCTGGAGTTGGGGAAGGAAAAGGCAGCCAAGAGTGTATGACCATATCACCTTCTAGTGTGCTGACAGGTCATGAAAATATGGGCCAACACACCATATCCCTATGTGCCTCTAAGCATGACAGGGTAACCTTTAATACTTATATATATATATATATATATATATATATATATATATATATATATCACACACACAAAGGTCCGACCATTAGGTATGAGACTGATTTATATGGCCAAGATAGAAATGCCATCTATGAAGCACAGCGTGGAATCCAAAGAGGCAACCTTCATCTGTGATCTGGAACTTTCATGGTCGCCTGATAAGCAGACGTCAAACAATCCGCCATTCTGTTGACCTAGTTAGAGGTGCATTGTTACGTAATCAGCATGGAGCAAATAGCAAACATTAAATTATGTTTTAAAATCGAAAAAAGTGCTATTGAGACAGCTGAAATGAAGCGAAAAGTTTATGGGGACAGTTGTTTTATCTCGTGCACAGATATTCAGGTAGTATTCACAATTCAAAAATGGTATGGAAACAATTAAAAATGCAACCAGACATGGACGCCCAGTTTCTGTTCGTAATGAGGAACTCATTGCAAAATTCAGAGAACGGATACAAGAAGGTCTTTGTTTGACTTTGAGGATGATGGCAGATGAATTTTGTGTTAACCGAGAGCCCATTCGTAAAATTTTAGTTGAAGATTTGGGCAAGAAAAAAGTTGCTTGCCGGTTTCTACCACATTCATTGTCTGATGATCAAGACATCAGCGTGTTGAGTACGCAAAAGACATCATCAAGACGTATCGCAGAAATAAACATTTCTTAAATTTTTGGAGAGGATGAAACATGGATTTTCCGCTATGATCCCACAACTATACGGCAAAGTGCTCAGTGGAAGTCATCATCATCACCAAAAGGAAAAAAAAATCACCTTCAAAAGTCGAATTTGAAAACAATGATGGCGTGCTTCTACAACGGCAAAGGCGTTATTCGCAAAGAAAGTATTCCAGAGGGACAGACTGTCACTGCCAAAGTTTATTTATGTATTTTGAAACGCCTATTGAAAAGGATTCTCCGAGTCCGACCCGAGTATTCAACACCTGGTAGTTTTTTCCTTCTTCATGATAATGCACCGGCTCACCGGGCGGTAGTTGTACAGGAATTTTTGGCCCAAAAACAAATGTGTGTTCTCAAACATCCACCCTGTTCCCCAGATTTGTCTCCCTGCGATTATTTTCTATTCTCAAAATTAAAGTTACCATTGAAAGGACTCTTCTTTGACGATACTGATGACATCCAAAGGGCCGTAACATCGATTTTAAGGGCTATACCAACAGAAGAACTGCAGATGTCATTACAGTGTTTGTTAGATCGTGCCACTCTCTGTATCGATGCACAGTGGGCTTACTTTGAATAAAATAAACGTTATATCTTCAACTGTTGTTTATTTTATTTTTTTATGTAATTATTCTTATTGCTTAATTGTCGGACCTTATATATATATATATATATATATATATATATATATATATATATATATATGTATGTATATATATATTCACACACATGCTCACTCATTCACTCACTCACCGATGATGTATGATGAATTGTAAAAGAAGCAAAATATCGAAGTCACAATAAAACATTACCTAGAGCTATAGATTACCAAATATATATATATATATATATATATATATATATATATAAACATCAGACAGGCCAGCAATATTAGAAATAGACAAGCCAGCAATGTTAGAAATAGACAGGCCAGCAATGTTAGAAATAGACAGGCCAGCAATGTTAGAAATAAATACATCGTATGAAGAAAATAAACTTCCTGATATGCTTCCAGACAGTCTAAATATTACCATGAAATAACTTCCATGATCTAACTTTAGCTGTAAAAAGGGGCCTAGCTCTGTCAACTTCCAGGATATGGCTAAGCTGATGGACATGAGGATCTCCTATTTGTGTTATGAACAAAAAATAGAGGGCACTAAAACAAAATGTACAGCAAGCAGCCACACGGAGATATAGTTTGTTACTAGGAACAAAACAAAAATGTTATAAAGAAATAAATTGCTCCCAAAGTTTGTTAGTGCATTTTGATAGAGGCGACATTACCGGACTTTTTAGCATAATTTTGTTATTATATGTTATATCAAAGAATATATATGTCATTCTAAAGAAAGAAACTAGCATGGACTATCTGGTGTCATAAGGTGCTTCCAGAAATGAAAGACGAAACCACTTTTCTCGGTAGGGGAGCAAAGAAGAAAAGGGCCATATATATTTATAGCACTAATAGACTACATAAAAGGGCCAGCTATATTTATAGCACTAATAGACTACATAAAAAGGCCAGCTATATTTATAGCACTAATAGACTACATAGTGTATCATACAAACATTAACGAGCTCTGATAAGACAGAAGGTATGACAGACAAACACAGACACGCGGTGAAATGTAGGTTAAAATATGTCAAATATGGAGCTACCAGGCGCTGACAACGATTTGTAAGATCAACCAACTAATCGACTAATTTTGCTAAACTAAACTAAATTAAATAAAGAAAATCGAATCAAACACAGTCAACCTTAACTGGCCTAAACTAAACTAAACTAAACTGATATAAACCATTTCCTTTGTTTTACACTTCTCCCCACATTCCGAGAACAGTAAATTCGAACAGCCACTAACAAAAGTTCTAATCAGAATATTTTCATAAATTCCGGAAGATCCTCCAGAACACTGTGACACATCGACCTCAAATGTAAGTTTTGGAGTTCCTGTGAACACAGACGTTACCGTCAAGTTGTGTGTCCTGGCTTATCCAAGTCCTAGGATTTTGTGCTGTTTAAAGGTGAGAGATGGTGGTACAAGTTTACATTAGATAAATGTTACTGAAGTGAAAATGTTTGTGAAATCTTAGACAAGTTAATATAATAGTCATGGTTGCGGAGTTTTCCATATCCGTCAGTTGCCAGCGCCATGCCAGATAGCAGCACTGAGCAGCAGCATCCAGGCGCCATCCGTCAGTTTATAATAAAGTGTCGACGGGAGCAGTGATCCAATAGGAGGTTCGTGCTGTGATATTTCTGAACGTGAGCTGGCGCCATCTGCGGAAATTTATAGCATTAATGGACTACATAAAAGGGCCAGATAAATTTATAGCATTAATGGACTACATAGTGTATCATACAAACATTAACGAGCTCTGATAAGACAGAAGGTATGACAGACAAACACAGACACGCGGTGAAATGTAGGTTAAAATATGTCAAATATGGAGCTACCAGGCGCTGACAACGATTTGTAAGATCAACCAACTAATCGACTAATTTTGCTAAACTAAACTAAATTAAATAAAGAAAATCGAATCAAACACAGTCAACCTTAACTGGCCTAAACTAAACTAAACTAAACTGATATAAACCATTTCCTTTGTTTTACACTTCTCCCCACATTCCGAGAACAGTAAATTCGAACAGCCACTAAACAAAAGTTCTAATCAGAATATTTTCATAAATTCCGGAAGATCCTCCAGAACACTGTGACACATCGACCTCAAATGTAAGTTTTGGAGTTCCTGTGAACACAGACGTTACCGTCAAGTTGTGTGTCCTGGCTTATCCAAGTCCTAGGGATTTTGTGCTGTTTAAAGGTGAGAGATGGTGGTACAAGTTTACATTAGATAAATGTTACTGAAGTGAAAATGTTTGTGAAATCTTAGACAAGTTAATATAATAGTCATGGTTGCGGAGTTTTCCATATCCGTCAGTTGCCAGCGCCATGCCAGATAGCAGCACTGAGCAGCAGCATCCAGGCGCCATCCGTCAGTTTATAATAAAGTGTCGACGGGAGCAGTGATCCAAATAGGAGGTTCGTGCTGTGATATTTCTGAACGTGAGCTGGCGCCATCTGCGGAAATTCATAGCCATTTGGTGGAAGTCTGCTCAGACAGTGTGACGAGTCGACAGCGTGTGACAAAATGATGTGCAGATTTTCGACCCGGGCAAGTGACAGCAGCTGATACATCGTGGAGTGGCAGAACCACTACAGCAGGTACAGCAACGAACACAAACGAGCGTAGAACTTGCGATATTGGAAAACAGACTAGCGACTGTGAAGGAACTGACACATGACTTGAGTCTGTTGTAGAATATGCTATGTAAGGTAAATAACCTGAAGTTAACTTGTCTCTGAAGTTACCATGAAGTTACTATAGTCATGGGAGATTGTAATGCCAAAGTTGGTAAAGGAAGAACTTCAAACATTGTTGGTAATTATGGACTGGGAGAGAGGAATGACAGAGGTAGTACATTAATTAAATGGGAAAAACTACATAGCGTACTTGCAGGAAACACCTGGTTTAAACAACATCCCTGAAGACTGGCCAAAACGACTTTTAATCAGACAGACTACTTACTGCTTATTAATCAACGAACGATTCCAGAATGCATTACTGACAACAAAAACCATGATAGGAGCTGACTGCAACAGTGATTTCTACTCACTCTGTTGTAAAATCAGATTAGAGCTAAAGAAAACATGCAGAAAGGAGAGAGATATCAAAATGAATACAGACCTCATTAAAAATTACCAAGATCTGCTACAGCGATACAGAGTTATTATAACAAACAAATATAATGCAATATGAAATATAAATAGTATAGATGAACAATGGGCAATGTAAAGAAATTCCATCCATCAAACTGTTACGGAGATAACACCACCGTGGAAGGGTATGTGTTGTAATGAGTGCTAGTGCTAAAACACAAATATTGACTGTGTCACATTGTGGTGTGACTAAGTTGCAGATATGAAGTAACAACGCTACGAGCATTGAATATATCATATAATGAATGATATACTCTTTACAAGGCAACCCAAGGATGTTCACAAACTGACACATCGGATTATCACTCAAGACCGCATTATCTTAGTACTCACAACCGTTGATTACACGGAACACCATGATGATGAAGATGAAGCGAGCAGACACCAAGTGATGCCTCTAACAATACATAATTCCATCACCATTCTGGGCTGCTAGCTAGTTAGTACTAAGTTAGCGCCATAAGAATCAAGTAACTTTCATGCATCCACATACTTCAAACTTACATTAATTTACACAACATTTCTAGCAAAACGACACTAACACAACATTTCTAGCAAGACGATACTAACACAACATTTCTAGCAAGACGACACTAACACAACATTTCTAGCAAGACGACACTAACACAACATTTCTAGCAAGACGACACTAACACAACATTTCTAGCAAGGCGACACTAACACAACATTTCTAGCAAGACGACACTAACACAACACTTCTAGCAAGGCGACACTAACACAACATTTCTAGCAAGGCGACACTAACACAACATTTCTAGCAAGGCGACACTAACACAATATTTCTAACAAGACGACACTAACACAACACTTCTAGCAAGGCGACACTAACACAACATCCACGTTTCACTTTCAAACCCCGAATGATCTGAGCTGAAACTTTCGTCTCACATCCAGACAACAAAACTTTTCTCTAACAAAGAATAAACTAGAAGTCGTGGACAAAACAATCCAGATGATTCTATAAAACATACATCCATCATGGGCCTAACTCTGAGATATTGATTCAGAGATATATCAGGGGTTAGATACTCTTGGCCAAATACTGTCACAACCGAAAAAGAAGCTCCCAAGAATAAATGGATGACAGACGATATCTTGGTACTGATGAACAAGAGAAAAAATAATCAAGAAAAATATAAAGAAATAAGACCCAGATGCAGAGAAGCAAAGGAAGTGTGGTTAAATGAACAGTGCAGACAAATAGAGGACTCCCATAATAAAGACAGCATAAACATGCAAAAACGAATTAGTGAACTCACAGGCAGGAAGACAAAATATACCACAGGATGCCTGAAATCAGAATAAGGCAAAATGTTAATGAGAAAAGGAGACATTGTGGACATGTGGACAGAATACATAAGTGAGTTGTATGGAGGAGAAAGACCAGAATTAACACCAGATGCTGAAAATTGTGATGGACTGTAAAACTTGTTGGTGCACATTTACATGTTATCAATATTGGGAGGAATATTTTCTGAAAATGATTTACAGAATCTCCTGCGATGTACTACATTACAAGAGAACAGTCTAACTCCCCTTGGCATACACTACACTACTAGAGAACAATCTGACTCCCCTTGGCATACACTACACTAGTAGAGAACAGTCTAACTCCCCTTGGCATACACTACACTATTAGAGAACAATCTGACTCCCCTTGACATACACTACACTAGTAGAGAACAATCTAACTCCCCTTAGCACCCCCTGAACTAAAGTACTAAAAGACAGTCTAACTTCCCTTGGCATGCACTACAGTACAAGAGGACAATTTAACTCCCCTTTGCATGCTTTACAGTACTAGAGGACAGTCTGACTCCCCTTGGCATGTACTACAGTACTAGAGGACAATCTAACTCCCCTTGGCGTACTACAGACTAGAGGACTCCCCTTGGTATGACAGTACTAGAGGACAGTATAACTCCCCTTGGCATGTACTACAGTACTAGAGGACAGCCTGACTCCCCCATTAGACTACCAACGCAGGTTCCCCCTTCCTTGGCCTATTGTATGCTAATTGTGCATAATCAGCTCAAGCATTACGTTCAATATAACAATACATATGGCATGCAATACAAATCACTAAGTGTGAACTCAGTAACACACCAATCGTAATCTCATAATTTAACCAACAACAACATAGATCAGGTACTGGCATCAACATGGCATCAAGACATTATTAATCAATAATGACAGAGCAATTTGATGAACAAATCAATGACCAGGCAAAATAATTCAAGCATAATAACATATTATAATAAAACCTCACAGGTCTGCAAGATCCGTATTATGAACACAATGGACCTAATGTCATGGAGCTCTTCAGACCCTTGCATGTGGTCTCCATAAGAATATGTGTGCAATTGCTCTTTAATCTACGCAGTCATAGCTGCTATGACATACATTAATAAAATCTGCATTGATGTAATTACGTGATCCATATACGTAAAACTTACATTAATTTACACAACATTTCTAGCAAAACGACACTAACACAACATTTTAGCAAGACGATACTAACACAACATTTCTAGCAAGACGACACTAACACAACATTTCTAGCAAGACGACACTAACACAACATTTCTAGCAAGACGACACTAACACAACATTTCTAGCAAGGCGACACTAACACAACATTTCTAGCAAGACGACACTAACACAACACTTCTAGCAAGGCGACACTAACACAACATTTCTAGCAAGGCGACACTAACACAACATTTCTAGCAAGGCGACACTAACACAATATTTCTAACAAGACGACACTAACACAACACTTCTAGCAAGGCGACACTAACACAACATCCACGTTTCACTTTCAAACCCCGAATGATCTGAGCTGAAACTTTCGTCTCACATCCAGACAACAAAACTTTTCTCTAACAAAGAATAAACTAGAAGTCGTGGACAAACAATCCAGATGATTCTATAAAACATACATCCATCATGGGCCTAACTCTGAGATATTGATTCAGAGATATATCAGGGGTTAGATACTCTTGGCCAAATACTGTCACAACCGAAAAAGAAGCTCCCAAGAATAAATGGATGACAGACGATATCTTGGTACTGATGAACAAGAGAAAAAATAATCAAGAAAAATATAAAGAAATAAGACCCAGATGCAGAGAAGCAAAGGAAGTGTGGTTAAATGAACAGTGCAGACAAATAGAGGACTCCCATAATAAAGACAGCATAAACATGCAAAAACGAATTAGTGAACTCACAGGCAGAAGACAAAATATACCACAGGATGCCTGAAATCAGAATAAGGCAAAATGTTAATGAGAAAAGGAGACATTGTGGACATGTGGACAGAATACAAGTGAGTTGTATGGAGGAGAAAGACCAGAATTAACACCAGATGCTGAAAATTGTGATGGACTGTAAAACTTGTTGGTGCACATTTACATGTTATCAATATTGGGAGGAATATTTTCTGAAAATGATTTACAGAATCTCCTGCGATGTACTACATTACAAGAGAACAGTCTAACTCCCCTTGGCATACACTACACTACTAGAGAACAATCTGACTCCCCTTGGCATACACTACACTAGTAGAGAACAGTCTAACTCCCCTTGGCATACACTACACTATTAGAGAACAATCTGACTCCCCTTGACATACACTACACTAGTAGAGAACAATCTAACTCCCCTTAGCATACACTACACTACTAGAGGACATTCTAACTCCCCTTGACATGAACTAAAGTACTAAAAGACAGTCTAACTTCCCTTGGCATGCACTACAGTACAAGAGGACAATTTAACTCCCCTTTGCATGCTTTACAGTACTAGAGGACAGTCTGACTCCCCTTGGCATGTACTACAGTACTAGAGGACAATCTAACTCCCCTTGGCATGTACTACAGTACTAGAGGACATTCTGACTCCCCTTGGTATGTACTACAGTACTAGAGGACAGTATAACTCCCCTTGGCATGTACTACAGTACTAGAGGACAGCCTGACTCCCCCATTAGACTACCAACGCAGGTTCCCCCTTCCTTGGCCTATTGTATGCTAATTGTGCATAATCAGCTCAAGCATTACGTTCAATATAACAATACATATGGCATGCAATACAAATCACTAAGTGTGAACTCAGTAACACACCAATCGTAATCTCATAATTTAACCAACAACAACATAGATCAGGTACTGGCATCAACATGGCATCAAGACATTATTAATCAATAATGACAGAGCAATTTGATGAACAAATCAATGACCAGGCAAAATAATTCAAGCATAATAACATATTATAATAAAACCTCACAGGTCTGCAAGATCCGTATTATGAACACAATGGACCTAATGTCATGGAGCTCTTCAGACCCTTGCATGTGGTCTCCATAAGAATATGTGTGCAATTGCTCTTTAATCTACGCAGTCATAGCTGCTATGACATACATTAATAAAATCTGCATTGATGTAATTACGTGATCCATATACGTAAAGAACATATATAAATCATACATGTTACCCCAATATACATAATACTCACAATTTAATTCACACTACACAATCTACACCGCATGATGTGAGCACGGGCATAATATAACTACACAATCTACACCGCATGATGTGAGCACGGGCATAATATAACTACACAATCTACACCGCATAATGTGAGCACGGGCATAATATAACTACACAATCTACACCGCATGATGTGAGCACGGCATAATATAACTACACAATCTACACCGCATGATGTGAGCACGGGCATAATATAACTACACAATCTACACCGCATGATGTGAGCACGGGCATAATATAACTACACAATCTACACCGCATGATGTGAGCACGGGCATAATATAACTACACAATCTACACCACATGATGTGGGCACAGACATAATATAACTACACAATCTACACCACATAATGTGAACACGGGCATAATATAACTACACAATCTACACCACATGATGTGAGCACGGGCATAATATAACTACACAATCTACACCACATGATGTGGGCACAGACATAATATAACTACACAATCTACACCACATAATGTGGGCACAGACATAATATAACTACACAATCTACACCACATGATGTGAGCACGGGCATAATATAACTACACAATCTACACCACATGATGTGGGCACAGACATAATATAACTACACAATCTACACCACATAATGTGAGCACGGGCATAATATAACTACACAATCTACACCACATGATGTGGGCACAGACATAATATAACTACACAATCTACACCACATAATGTGAGCACGGACATAATATAACTACACAATCTACACCGCATGATGTAGGCACGGACATAATATAACTACACAATCAGCCGTCCTTATCACAGTCATATACAGGAAATTGCAGCACATTCATAAGCACAACGAAAACATGACATCACCCGCCCAGATAATTCTGATGCAAAAAAATGTTTTAGAAGTACAAAAAGATATCTACTTATGCTTCATTGATTACACCAAGGCATTCGACAAGGTGAAACATGATGAGATTATTAAAATGTTTGAAAACATAAACATAGATGGCAAAGACCTCAGGATTGTAAAACATCTATACTGGCAGCAAGAAGCAGCAATTCGAGTTGAAAATAAAACTGGAAAATATCAACCTATAAAACAAGGGGTGCGACAAGGATGTGTACTATCTCTGGACCTTTTTTCTCTGTACAGTGAGAATATTCTAAGAACGATCATCACAGAACTAGGCATAAAAATTGGAGGATACAATATTAACAACCTTCGGTATGCTGACGACACAATACTTATAGCTGAGAACCAATAAGACTTGCAAAATCTATTGGATAAAGTCGCTAAAGAAAGTGAACAGAAATGCCTTACTTTAAAGAAAGAGGAGCATTTTCCTTTGGTATAATTAGATGAAGAACATTTCCCTTCGCCTTTTGGCTAAGATCAAAATGTAGTTCTGCGCTATGTAGTATCTATACTTTGATCGTTATTTTTTGAACTAAACGAGATGTTCGACGCCTGGCCTGCACATTGAATGCCGTGGGTAAGGTCCACATCTCGTTACCACCGGGTCACTACCTGTTGTTTTCGTGGTCTTAAAAAAAAAGACAGAGACTATGGTTATATCTAAGAAATAGAATCCACCAAAAGGCAGTATAAAATTAAATGGAACTGTTCTAAAGTAGGTGCAGAAATGTTTGCTTAACATGTGAGAGCATTTTACTTTTCACGTGCAGCCAGTGTGTCTGAGTGGCTGGTGGGAGAGAGAACCTTGGCCAGTGGGCAGTCTAGTTTCTAGTCTTATAGACGTCGGATGGTGTTCTTATTAGTTTTGTCTGTGTTGTTAGTCAAGTCTGTGTTGTTAGTCAAGTCTGTGTTGTAGTTAGTCTGTTCGTAAGATGTGAAAGTTATGACGGTAGTTGTTACTTGCCATAGTTCATCCGCCTGGAACTGTGTTACACAATTCGTCCAGTGTCTGTCCAGATATTACTCAAGTCGTCCAGTGTCTGTCCAGATGTTACTCAACTCGTCCAGTGTCTGTCCAGATGTTACTCAGTTCGTCCAGTGTCTGTCCAGATGTTACTCAATTTGTCCAGTGTCTGTCTATATGTAAGTCAATTCACCAAGTACCTGTCCAGAGGTTACTCCATTCGTCCAGTGTCTGTCCAGATGTTACTCAATTCGTCCAGTTTTTGTCCAGATGTTACTCATTCGCCCAGTGTCTGTCCAGATGTTACTCAATTCACCCAGTGTCTGTCCAGATGTTACTCAGATCGTCCAGTGTCTGTCCAGATGTTACTCAGATCGTCCAGTGTCTGTCCAGATGTTACTCCTTTCGTCCAGTGTCTGTCCAGATGTTACTCAATTCGTCCAGTGTCTGTCCAGATGTTACTCAGATCGTCCAGTGTCTGTCCAGATGTTACTCATTTCGTCCAGTGTCTGTCCAGATGTTACTCAGATCGTCCAGTGTCTGTCCAGATGTTATTCGATCCGTCTCTTCATAAGATCGTTTTCTTGTCATCATCATCCTGTTGAGCATTAAACTTCATGTCTGTTCAGTTACAGGAAATGACTCAGCGATCACGTTCTTACGATGTTAACATTTTTTCTTGTGTTGTCTGAGTGTATCAGTGCAGGATCGTGTGTAGGATGTGCTAACATTATATTAATGTTAACCTAGTGACCTGTCTATTAGGTACCAGGATGACTTCAAAAGAATGTAATAGCTTGGTTTTGTGTTAAATATGGATATCTAAGAAAAGAACAGCTAAAATAAAATTCTGTTGTAACAATTTTTTCAGAAATTGAAACTGTACAGAGATCGTGTTCGATATCCCCTTCCTTTGATTCCTATGTCACTAAATAATTCTCCAGTTTGAGAACCCCTTGTGGTGTAGCTTGACTACCAGTGACAGAATCTGTTTGTGTCGTTCCATTTCCATTCTACGTATCTGTTAAATGATCAAACATACATTAAAGGCTTGGTAACTTTTTATTGCTAGCATTGCTTTGTGGTTGGGATGATAATGTGTAGTTCCTTCGTCACTACACAGTTTCGCGTTCTACTAAAATTTGGAGTTCTATTTATAGCTGCTCTCTTATTATTTTTCTTAATTTCACATTTTAGCGTTGTATATTCAGGTTTTTGGGGCTTTTAAATATCTACGTTCTTTAATATTTTGCTGTGCTAAAGTCATCCTTTTTTTTCAAACATGAAAAGAATTGTTGATCACGAAAACTGTTGTGTTTATAATAATCATATATTATGCTAGTCTGCATGTCTATGACAAGATCATTTTCATAATTCTGGTAGAATTTCTAGTTTCTCTACAACCTTTGACACTAACTTTCATGAGAGTGAAAAGTGACAGTCTTGTCCTGGAATAACTCATTCATTTTATTTTATGACAAGACAGAGAGGAATAATATGTTTGTTGTTTAATACAGCTAGGTATATACAATTTTGTTTCAGGAGAGACTGAAGTGAGGAAAGAGCGATATTATGGGAAGTTTAATTACGTAAAGGAAGATATAGGACAAGGGGAAATAATCTTGACTATTTATTCATTTACCCAAGACGATTTGGGACAATACAAGTTGTATTCTGAATTCAAGTATTTCAGTCTCATTCAACTCAAGCTTGAATTTTGAGCTGCTAGCACAAGGTGAGTGACATGTGAACAAAACAGATTATCTTTGTCAAAGACAGACAAGTTCTGCTTACCCTTTGTTCTTCACATATGTATTACTGTTAAGAAATATATTATATTATATTATATTATATTATGATAAGGAACAGTTGTTGATGATGTAAACCAATGTGCATACCTTGGCAGCTACATAGACCAGGATGGTGACACCAGAAAGGAAGTTAGAATCAGAATTGCGAAAGCAGCATTGACCTTCAAGAATCTTGAGAACATACGGAATTCAAAAGTTATAATGACAAAAACCAAGTTAAGATTATTCAATTCAAATGTAATATCCACCCTCATGTATGCATGCGAAAGCTGGAAATCAACTAAAGAAATAGAAAAGAAATTAGACTCTTTTGAAAACAAATGCATAAGGAAATATGGTATAAAGTAGAAAGAATTCAAGAACAACACAGAGATAAGACAGATGAGCAAACAATAACCTGTCTCATGGGTAATCAGAAAAAAATATGGATATATGTAGGCTATGTTATGAGAAGAAACAGTCAAAGAATACCCAAACAAGCTATCAAATGGAACACAACTGGCCGATGAAAAACAGGTCGACCATGTGAAACTCTAAAGAGGACATTGTTAAGAGAAGCCAGTTTAGTGGCATAATATCCCTTGATGAGGTTGAAAGACTCGCCGAGAATGGGAAAACTTGGCAAACAACTTTGCGAGCCCTATGTGACGTTTAATGGCACGGGAAGGATGTAAGAATGTAGGATGAGTATTATAATATATATATATATATATATATATATATATAATAATATCATCCTGTGCTGCTATAAAGTTCAGTCAAGTCCATCTTTTTTGTTGTAGATCAGTATAGATCGTATTTGGTTTCTTGTTTAATACAGCTATATACAATTTTGTTTCAGGAGAGACTGAAGTGAGGAAAGATCAATATCAGGGAAAGTTTAATTACGTAAAGGAAGAAATAGGACAAGGGGAAATAATCTTGACTATTTATTCATTTACCCAAGACGATTTGGGACAATACAAGTTGTATTCGGAATATCAAAGTATTTCAGTCTCATTCAACTCAAGCTTGAATTTTGAGCTGCTAACACAAGGTGAGTGACATCATGAACAAAACAGATTATCTTTGTCAAAGAGAGACAAGTTCTGCTTACCCTTTGTTCCTCACATTTATATTACTGTTAATAAATATATTATATTTTATAATATAGTATATAAAATATGTTACGACAAGGAACAGCTGTTGATGAAGTAAACCAATTTGCATACCTTCGCAGCTACATAGACCAGGATGGTGACACCAGGGAGGAAGTTAGAATTCGAACTGCAAAAGCAGCATTGCCCTTCAAAAATCTTGAGAACATATGGAATTCACAAGTTATAATCACAAAAAACCAAGTTAAGATTATTCAATTCAAATGTGATATCCACCCTCATCGGTGCACGCGAAAGCTGGAAATCAACTAAAGAAATAGAAAAGAAATTAGACTCTTTTGAAAACAAATGCCTAAGGAAAATACTTGTTATAAAGTGGAACGAATTCAAGAACAAAGCAGAGATAAGACAGATTAGCAAACAACAACCTGTCTCGTGGGTAATAAGAAAAAAGATGGATATATATAGGCCATGTTATGAGAAGAAATAATCAGAGAATACCCAAATAAGCTATCAAATGGAACACACAGGCCGAAGAAAAAGAGGTTGACCACGTGAAACTCTAAAAAGGACATTGTTAAGAGAAGCCAATTTAGTGGCCATAACATCCCTTGATGTAGTTGAAAGACTCACCGAGAACAGGAAAACTTGGCAAACAACTATGCAAGCCCTATGTGACGCTTACCGCCACGGGAAGGATGTAAGAATGTAGGATGAGTATATATATATATATATATATATATATATATATATATATATATATATATCATCCTGTGCTGCTATAAAGTTCAGTCAAGTCCATCTTTTTATGTTGTAGATCATTATAGATCGTATTTGGTTTCTTGTTTCTTCTACTTTCCCCTGTAGCAAAGTTTTCATTAATGTATTAGACCTCTTGATATGAACAAAATATTTCAATTCTTTGGTTCTAGTAAGTAATGGCCACCGAATGTATATATTACTCCTCATAAGAAGTTAAATAACAAAACATATTTTACCAGTTTCACTAAAGCATGCTTGTAATGTTTTAGTGAGGAGTATATACAATTGTTAGTTCACTTGTCTCTCATGACGAAGGTCGCTGACTCTAATCTGACTGGAGTCACCTCATCCGCCTGACTGTAGAAACTTATACATGACTCTTTATGTCTTTAGAAGTGCACCAAAATATGGACACTAAAATGAAGTCCTCTGTGCACCTCTAAAGTATGATTGTTTTATCTTTATCTTACATGTACACATATGGATGTATAAATACAGCACTTACATGTACATATATGGATGTATGAATACAATACATACATGGACATATATGGATGTATGAATACAACACTTAGATGCAGAAGTTTGTATAATATCTAACAGATAGTCTCTTTAACATTCTTATTTTATTGTTCTAACATAATTAATATTGTTACTTTGATTGTGATTGTTGATAGATCATATAGTAAAAATATTGTGTGACAGGATTTGTTCACGTTAACTTTCAGTTTCTTTTCTTAACTTATTTGTAACAGGTCCTCCAAGTTGTCCTACTGAGTTTGAAGTAGAAAAGATTGACACAGATTCTGTCACTTTTTCGTGGAAAGCTGGCTTTAATGGCGGCCTACCCCAGACATTTGAAATACTACGCTATGATGATCGGGCTGTGGTGTCGGACTCACGTAGTAATCACACAATCATAGGCAAAGTGAAAGAACACAACAGCACTTTCATGAGCTATGAAGTGGTGAATCTGTCAGAGAACACCGTGTACATGTTTGGTATAAACGTGGGAAATGATAATGGCACCACAATGTGTCCAGAACTTCAAGCTAATATAAGAATACAAGGTATGTACTTACCAACAAAGAAATGAATACTGTAATGCTTTTTTCTTTGTTATTTGCCTTATTGCTTTTATTTTCTACTTTCTGTACGAGGTGTGTCTAGAAAGTTCGTCGAATGGTCGGATAATTCAACGGCAACATGAGCAAGGTGGGTGGTCATGGACATGGCTATCCAGAGACACGACGAGAAGCGCCACCTAGCGTGGAGTACACGTGACCGACAGGGTAAACTCGCCCGGGCAGTGGAACGTAGTCAGTGTGTGAGAGGTAGGGTCACAGTGCGATGGAGCAACGAGTGAACGTCAAGTTAAGCTACAAACTTGGGAAAACAGCGACAAGGACGCATGAAACGTTGGTGCAAGTGTACGGGACGGAAGCCAAGAGCCTACAATGTGTTTACGACTGCTTCAAGCGCTTTCACGACGGGAAGGAAACGACCGAGGAAGCAGAACCACAGACATGATCAAGCGAGTGCGACAAATGCTTGGCACGAGATCGACGACTGACTCTACGATTGGTGGCAAAGGATTTTGGTTTTTTCATTAGCAAGGACAATTCACATTTGTTTAGATCTCACATTTTTGTTCTTTATATTGTTGTAAATCATTCTTTGTAACTTCATTGAGAAATAAGCTGTTTATGGCCATATAAAAGGGATGGCGACTGCAGTAAAACTGGTTTAAATAATAAAGTTAGATAGAGGTGTATAGTGTAGTTTTACAAAGTGGCAGAGGGAGTGAGTAAATTGAGAAAAAAAGAATAGAAAGTATGAGAATGTATAAATGAAAAACATACAACATCCGATATTTCGGCGTGAGCCTTTTTCGAGGATTACATGCACAACGAGACAAAAACAAATAACTAAACGCAGAACTTATCTTAATATAGACTCCTCCAGAAGTAGGAAACAGAAATGCGTGTCTTATAGCCATGGCTAGAATAGAGAGATTAGTCTCTGTAGAAGTTTGT
The DNA here is from genome assembly GCA_009760885.1 of Achatina immaculata. Taxonomy (NCBI): domain Eukaryota; kingdom Metazoa; phylum Mollusca; class Gastropoda; order Stylommatophora; family Achatinidae; genus Lissachatina; species Lissachatina immaculata. The sequence goes on from CM019706.1 coordinate 38,113,019, forward strand.
GGAAAAGCCAAACTAACTCACAGCCTCTTATTCCTTCATGGAAAAGCCAAACTAACTCACAGCCTCTTATTTCTTCATGGAAAAGCAAAACTAACTCAGCCTCTTATTTCTTCATGGAAAAGCAAAACTAACCCACAGCCTCTTATTTCCTAAGTAAATTTATTATCTATGTCTGTCTTAGCTTGTGTGTGTTTATTACTTTTTTAATTTATGTGTGTGTTTATTACTTTCTTAGCTTGTGTGTGTGTGTGTTTATTACTTTAGTAGCTTGTGTGTGTGTTTATTGCTTTATTAGTCTGTGTGTGTTTATTACTTTCTTAGCCTGTGTATGTGTTTATTACTTTCTTAGCCTGTGTATGTGTTTATTACATGAGAAATGGATACTTTAAAATGTTTTCTCTCTGTGTTATATTCTGTATTAGCTACATTGATCTGTGTGATGTGACATGAAATCGCTAAGACCTAGATGATATAAAATGTGACAGAGGATTGTCTGATGATGATGAGTGACTTGATAATATTGTAATATTCTTTTATGCAATCTTAGCATCAAAGTCTGACGGCCTTTTTATGGTCAGCATCACTGTACCTGTGGTCCTGATCTTGTGCCTGATCATCCTGGCTGTTGTAGGAGCCATCTTTGTGTTCAGAAGAAGAAGAAGACATTCTAAAAAGGAAGAACTGGGTAAGTGCTTGATGATAATGATGCCCGGTTCTAGAGAGACACGCCCAGGGAGTGGACATTTTCTGCCTTCCATAGTTCTAGCCACAGACGTCTGTATAATATGTGGATAAAGTGTGACGTCTTTTAGAATCCATTCCCAGAATTTATTTTCCGTTGTGACTCCCTGCCCGTGGTCAGAGCTGGAGTGGGGCTTCTTGATTTGTGGGGGGAGGAGGGAGGAGGGTAACAAAACTGCAGGGTATGTTCTGGGATCAGAAGACTTGTCTTTCTGGGGCTGTGTGATGATACAAGTCTGTTCACATCTGACAATGTCCCACATGTAGTCTGAAGATGATGGTTTGTTCCTGATGCAATAGTTGTAGCACCCGGTCTTTGATGGGTTATGCTGGTTAGTCCATCGTTTTCTGCATAGGAAGACTGGGTATGGTAGAATTTGGCATAAATTAAAGCTAATCTGAGGCAAGGGAGAGAATTTGGAAGAAACGCGGGTCAAGGAAGAGTCAATTTCTCCTGTGACAGTTTTTTGTTTTTTTTCCATAATGGTCTCTTCATGCACGGGTTTCTTAAGAAAAAGTCAAGTAGAAATTTACTAAGTAGAAATACTTTGTAATTATAGACTAAATATTTCAGGGCTATAAAGTGCGTTAGTCAAGTTCTGTGAACTCGCACGGAGTTATGATTGTTTGGTTATAAGTGAAGCTCAGAACAAATAGTTTTTTCCCGTGAGTCTGAGTTTTCACGGAGAGAAAGTTCAGGGGCCTTTGGCTAAGATTTTAGTCTACAAACCCCCACCACACACGTGGTAAAATTATCTAGCGAGCCCATGCGGGCATTGAAAAAGTAAAAAAAATAAACTTTTGGGTAAGATCAAAGTGGCTGCGGTCGAAGTGTCCTCTTGGCAGGTACCCTGGTCAACATGTCCTTTGGTTAAACAAAAGCGTCGTTATTTTTTAACTAAACGAGATGCCCGAGGCCTGCCCTGCGCATTGACTGCCGGGGGTATGGTCCACATCTCGCTACGGGTGGACCCGGTTTGCAGTACCACCGGGTCACGGTCTGTTATTTTCGTCGTCTTAGAAAAAAGGGAAGGTAGGGAACGTACTTACCTGGCACGGAAGACGACCATGATCAATAGGGTGGTCCTTCCACACACCCAGGCATGATCAATTTTTCCGGAGTTTATTGTGTACTTTTTCCTGTGTTATTTCTAGCAAACAGAGATGGAAACTCCACGCTTCACGTACAATGCTGAGAACGACATGGAGGGCGATCAAGAGGAGCATCCAGGAACCCTCGTAAGTGGCCAGACTTCTACAAGAGTGTCTTACTCCTTTAATGCACAGCATCCCGGCTGGAGCAGCAGACCTTGGAGCCAATGGAGTAGCGACTCTCAGCCGTTATGAGACTCAGACAAAGCGGCGTGTCACCCTTAGACAAGATGCCCACATAATTCACTACAGCTCGCTGCATGGAAAACACTATCCACCTGGATAAGTCCAAATTAACAATAGTCATTGAACATTTGGACAAAGAGTGAGTGAAAGGGACACTACCTGGATGCCCACGGCAAGGAAGGCGCAGATGGACTTTCTTAGCTTGTGTATGTGTTTATTACTTTCTTAGCTTGTGTATATGTTTATTGATTTCTTAGCCTGTGTGTGTTTATTACATGAGTAATGAAGACTTTAAAATTTTTCCCTCTGTGTTATATTCTGTATTTGCTACATTGATCTGTGTGATGTAACAGAAATCGCTAAGACTTAGATGATATAAAATGTGACAGAGGATTGTCTGATGATAATGAGTGACTTGATAATATTGTAATATTCTTTTATGCAATCTTAGCATCAAAGTCTGACGGCCTTTTTGTGGTCAGCATCACTGTACCTGTGGTCCTGATCTTGTGCCTGATCATCCTGGCTGTTGTAGCAGTCATCTTTGTGTTCAGAAGAAGAAGAAGAAGACATTCTAAAAAGGAAGAACTGGGTAAGTGCTTGATGATAATGATGCCAGGTTCTAGAGAGACACTCCCAGGGAGTGGACATTTTCTGCCTTCCATAGTTCTAGCCACAGACGTCTGTATAATATTATGTGGATAAAGTGTGACATCTTTTAGAATCCATTCCCAGAATTTATTTTCCGTTGTGACTCCCTGCCTGTGGTCAGAGCTGGAGTGGGACTTCTTGATATGGGGGGCGGGGGGTAACAAAACTGCAGGGTATGTTCTGGGATCTGAAGACTTGTCTTTCTGGGGATGTGTGATGATACAAGTATGTTCACATCTGACAGTGTCTCACATGTAGTCTGAAGATCATGGTTTGTCCCTGATGCAATAGTTGTAGCACCCGGTCTTTGATAGGTTATGCTGGTTAGTCCATCGTTTTCTGCATAGGAAGACTGGGTATGGTACAATTTGGCATAAATTAAAACTAGTCTGAGCGAAGGGAGATAATTTGGAAGAAACAGGGGTCAAGGAAGAGTCAATTTCTCCTGTGACTGTTTTTTTTTTTTTTTTCATAATGGTCTCTTCATGCACGGGTTTCTTAAGGAAAGCTCAGGTAGAAATGTACCAAGTAGAAATATTGAGTAATTAGAGACTAAATATTTCAGGGTTATAAAGTGCGGTAGTCAACTTTTGTAAACTTGCACGGAGTTATGATTGTTTTGTTATAAGTGAAGCTGAGAACAAATAGTTTTTCCCGTGAGTTATAAGTGAAGCTCAGAACAAATAGTTTTTCCCATGAGATATAAGTGAAGCTCAGAACAAATAGTTTTTCCCGTGAGTGAGTTTTCACGGAGAGAAAGTTCAGGGGCCTTTGGCTAAGATTTTAGTCTACAAACCCCCACCACACACGTGGTAAAATTATCTAGCGAGCCCATGCGGGCATTGAAAAAGTAAAAAAAATAAACTTTTGGGTAAGATCAAAGTGGCTGCGGTCGAAGTGTCCTCTTGGCAGGTACCCTGGTCAACATGTCCTTTGGTTAAACAAAAGCGTCGTTATTTTTAACTAAACGAGATGCCCGAGGCCTGCCCTGCGCATTGACTGCCGGGGGTATGGTCCACATCTCGCTACGGGTGGACCCGGTTTGCAGTACCACCGGGTCACGGTCTGTTATTTTCGTCGTCTTAAGAAAAAAGGGAAGGTAGGGAACGTACTTACCTGGCACGGAAGACGACCATGATCAAGGGTGGTCCTTCCACACACCCAGGCATGATCAATTTTTCCGGAGTTTATTGTGTACTTTTTCTTGTGTTATTTCTAGCAAGAAGAAATGGAAACTCCACGCTTCACGTACAATGCTGAAAACGACATGGAGGGCGATCAAGAGGAGCATCCAGGAACCCTCGTAAGTGGCCAGACTTCTACAAGAGTGTCTTACTCTTTTAATGCATAGCATCCCGGCTGGAGCAGCAGACCTTGGAGCCAATGGAGTAGCGACTCTCAGCCGTTATGAGACTCAGACAAAGCGGCGTGTCACCCTTAGACAAGCTGCTCACATAATCCACTTCAGCTCGCTGCATGGAAAACACTATCCACCTGGAGAAGTCCAAATTAACAATAGTCATTGAACATTTGGACAAAGAGTGAGTGAAAGGGACGCTACCTGGATGCCCACGGCAAGGAAGGTGCAGACGGTCAAGCTCCTTGTCATATTCGTGACCGGTGACAAGGAGGTCGAGGTGTCCCGAGTTGAGAAAGCAAACGACAAGTGGGCTTTTCGGTGCAGACCGACACAAGACATCCCACACTACACGCTCATAGCTAACTCTAGTGGGAGTAAAGAATACAAGATTGCCATCACTCTGCAGGGCAGAAACACACCATGTCCAACTTGTGGCAGCGATGCCCATCGGGCAAGCAAGTGCCCAAAAAGAGCTAAAACAGCTCCCAGAGACACCACGAGACACGAACACGTGTCTACAGCAAAGAAAGTCGAAGAACGACTCGCCACAATCGCCGCGGACCCTCAAGGGCAGGGTTCAGACAACCAGGAGCCAGCCCCAGAACCCACCGGCTTCTGACAACCAGGAGCCAGCCCCAGAGCCCACCGATGACGACGGCTTTAAGCTGGTGGAGAATAACAGAAAGAAGAGACTGCACCAGAAAACCGCCTCAGATTCGTTAAAAACATGTAAGTCACCATGTACACCACGTAAATGGGTGACAAGCGACAGAACACTAGAAGCCAGGGGTTCACGAACCGAATCTGGAACTCAGCAAACAGAAGAAGCAGAGAATGTCCCCTTCCAAAGGATGACATAGACTCACCAATACACCCAACAGAGGAGGACATGGACTCACCAATACATCCAACAGAGGAGGACATGGACTTACCAATACACCCAACAGAGGAGGACATGGACTTACCAATACACCCAACAGAGGAGGACATGGACTTACCAATACACCCAACAGAGGAGGACATGGACTTACCAATACACCCAACAGAGGAGGACATGGACTTACCAATACACCCAACAGAGGAGGACATGGACTTACCAATACACCCAACAGAGGAGGACATGAACTCACCAATACACCCAACAGAGGAGGACATGGACTTACCAATACACCGAACAGAGGAGGACATGAACTCACCAATACACCGAACAGAGGAGGACATGAACTCACAAATACACCGAACAGAGGAGGACATGAACTCACCAATACACCGAACAGAGGAGGACATGAACTCACCAATACACCGAACAGAGGAGGACATGAACTCACCAATACACCGAACAGAGGAGGACATGAACTCACCAATACACCGAACAGAGGAGGACATGAACTCACCAATACACCGAACAGAGGAGGACATGAACTCACCAATACACCGAACAGAGGAGGACATGAACTCACCAATACACCGAACAGAGGAGGACATGAACTCACCAATACACCGAACAGAGGAGGACATGAACTCACCAATACACCCAACAGAGGAGGACATGAACTCACCAATACACCGAACAGAGGAGGACATAGACTCACCAATACACCGAACAGAGGAGGACATGAACTCACCAATACATCCAACAGAGGAGGACATGAACTCACCAATACATCCAACAGAGGAGAACCTCTTTCTTGGGCCCAACAGGCAGGGGAAGGTCTATCTGACGACGAAGACTTTCCTTTAATCATTGACGAGGATGGATTATGTTAAGACAAACTCCGCCAACAGGAATTTCGTCCACGTGGATTACTGTGTGTTTTATTTTCCCAATTGAGGAACATTACTTAAACTTGTATAGTGTTTATTCTTAGTATAGGGACTCACAGCGGCGAGGTAAATATCTACCACACAAAACATTTTGTTTCATTTATTTAGATTTTACAATTTTAAATTGTGTATTTCCTTTTTAAAACTCTTAACCCAATATGGCTGATAAAGTTTCTATTCTATCAATTAATATTATGGGACTGAGAAGAAAACTCAATCAAGTAGTGCACCTAGTACACAAACACAAACCAGACTTTATCCAAGAAACATACATCAACACAGACACGCACGCCAACAACATCACGCAACTCTTAGCACTCAGACATTCATGTTTCAGCTTAGGGAACATACACGCTACCAACTACATATCAGAAGACTGGAAATTGTAGGACACAACAGAGACAGCAAAGGTAGAATAGCAATAGTGGAAATAAAGCATACAAGTTCAAATCACAACAAATACACTTTAGTCAACACATACGCTCCAGCTGTGACAGGCCAGCAACTAACTTCTACGACAGACTCTCACAGACGCTAACATCATTCCACAAAAACATTATTATAGCAGGAGACTTTAACTCTGTCTTACACGACTTTGACCTGTCGAAAGGAACAGTCAGCACACGCACTAGCCGAACAGACAGCAGTGAATTCACACAGACATACAACACAATATCATAGACGAGCACGGACTCGTAGACACGTACAGAAGGACGAACACACATGATAGGGAAACCACACACACGGACACAATCAACATAAACACAGGACGATCAGCCCGACTAAACAGAATATATGTCCCAGAAATCTTCTAATATAAGACATAAAACATATAGACACAACATTAAAATACACCGATCATAAAGCTGTCATGGTCACATTAAACGTAACTATCGCACAAAACAAAAGCTCCCCACACTGGAAGTTCAACAACAGCCTGCTGGACAACGAGAAGTATGTAGACAATATAACAGAACTGCTAGACACATACACCCAAGACCTACCCAAAACCAACCTCACAGAATACTGGGGCACCTTAAAGAACACTATCAGAGAGAAAGCACAAAACTTGGCGGCAAAAATACACAGACACAGACGACAGCAAATTTTAGAAAAAGCTATGAAACTAACCAAGCAGATAGATCCCAATAGTCCTCACATATACGAGCTAGAGGAAGAACTAGATAAATACCATCAACACAGCTATCAGGGCGCCTTTATCAGAACAAAACTAGCCTCTGTCGTACAAGAAATATCAAGCAAATATCTGGGAAACGTACACAGAACAGACAAATACACAAAATAATAGACATGAACAGGCAGGAACAGACATAGACCGTTAAAATAAGTCAAACCTTCCATGACTTTTACAAGCTTCTATATTCTGAAGACAAGAGTCAGTCAGAAGATATACAAAGCAAATTCTTGAATTACGCCAAACAACTCTCTGAAGAGGACAAACAAACATTAGACAGCCCACTCACGCTAGACAACCTACAGAATGCGCTTAACACGTTCCAGAAGACAAATCTCTAGTAACAGGCGGCCTTACCTCTGAGTTCTACCAGAAATTCTTTCATATCTAGGACCAGTCTTACACAAGGTCTTTATTGAGGCCTTTGACAGAAAAGAGTTACCCAACAGTCTCAACCAGTCATATATAACACTCATAGAAAAAACAAGGCAAACACAACCCAAGTAAAGAACACGACCTATCTCATTACAAAACGTAGGCTACAAAATCCTATCAAAATATCTACCTATGAAACTCAAACCCGTCATGCACCACTTGTACACGAAGACCAGCAATGCAGTGTCACCGACAGAAACATAAATACGCATTTACATTTCCTAAGATGTTATTCAGTACTCTCACGACAAGAACAGCCAGCCAGCAATCTTATCACTGGACCATGAGAAGGCCTTTGACAAGGTTTCACATTTCTTCCTCCAGAAAACTTGCCCAAATATAATCTTGGAAACTATATTAGAGACTGGATCAAAATTCTGTATAACAACCAGAAACCAGAATTTTAATAAACCACACCCTAAGTGAACCAATACGGTTAACCAGATCTGTACGTCAGGGCTGCCCACTCTCACCCCTGGTGTATGTGCTAACTCTAGAGCCACTCCTGGAGAGAATCAGGCAGGAGACACTAGTCAAAGGAATCTTTATTCCTGGAATGGGAGAGAGAAAGTTGTTGGCCTACGCTGACGACACAATCTTCTTCCCTCCACTATCTCCTCTATCAGGAATATACCGGACACATTTACAGAGTTCGGACAAGGCAGCGGGGCCAAGATAAACATTCACAAATCACACATAATGGGTTTAGACAAGTGGGTCAACAAAACAGAATTCCCATTCACATTAATACAAGTCAACGAAATCAAAATATATGGAATTTTGTTTACAGCCACAACGTCAAGTAACAGCAAAGCAAGATGGCGAAATATAATTGAGAAAAAAAAACAGCCTTGAGATATACAAATATAAAACTACCACTATATTCGGCAGAAGTGTCGCAGTCAACACCTGTGTTATCCCACAACTGATGTACACAGCAAATATCTTCCTGCTGCCTAAACATTCACTTAAAGAGACAAACTCAATGATTAGCGACTTTATTTTCCGACACACAGTACACAGCATCCAACGAAAAACTTCATGCAAGACAAGAAAAGAGGAGGCATCTCCCTACATGACAATACAAAAAGATCCAGGCACTCAAGATTAAATATATAGGACAAATCATCCAACAGCCACACAAACACACACTAGCCCACTACTATGTTGGGCTGAGACTAACCAAACTTTGTAAATTAAACAACGCACACCCCCATCACTTTGGTAGCATCCACTCTTCTTCAGACACTGCATACAAAATGTAACTGGACATGAACATTTAATACACATGAAAACATCAGACATCTGCAAATATCTGGTCAGGAAACAGGAGCCACCATTACAGGGCAGAATAAAGAGAGGATACAAATACTTCATCACTGACTACACACAATCATTTCAAAACCTACACAAGACAGGAATCACGCCAAGTGCACGAGAGATAACATACAGACTATTGTTCAACATAACACCGACCACACAAGGAGTCACCCGCAGATCCAACAGACGTATCAGATATAGGCTATGTAGAACAAACACACAAGAAACAGAAGAGCACATCTTCTTTGAGTGCAAAACTGTTTCTTCAGCCTTAACTGCTGACTCAAGAGATAGCAACAGGAAGAACAGAGAAAGTAAATGTAGCATGGCCTTGTAAGTAATGATTATAGTTGTTATTATTATTATTAATGAATATGAGTATGAAAATATACTGTAAACAAAATAGTAACATCAAATAGTGAAAGAGAAAAGTAGGGAGGAAAGGAAGAGAAAGGTATAAAACTTCCATGATACTAGAAAAAAAGTAAACAGTTGAAACTGTACCCAAATCTAAATAGTTATAAATGAAACTAATTAAATAACTTTCATAGTGATGGCAGAATATCAGTCAGAAACATGCTACTAGCAAAAGTTACTTATGAAAATAAGAACAGCAAAAGCGACCGATAGTTTCTTTTCCTTACAGGAAATCAGAGTGGAGACACTGGGCTGACTCTGATGGGACAGATGCAGACATCTAACAACAATGATGACAGAGAGAGAGAGGACAACAGAATGGCTGCAACTCCAACCTTACGTCAGTACTTTTTTAAAATCACACTCGCAGTCAATAAGTAAAAGCAACCTGTTAAAGTATCACTGACATATTTGTATGCATTTTACAAGCCCACTGACAGCCACACCTATTTACTTTATACCTCCTCTCATCCTGAAGCTTGTGAGAACTCCATCCCATACTCCCACCTCCTCCGTCTTCGTCACCTATGTCAGGATAACTTGGACTTTATAGATCAGTCCAACAAATTATTAGAATTTGTCATCATTGCCACTACCCAGAAAAGTCATTCAAAAAGCATTCAACCATATCCAACTAGTGAGCAGCAAAGAAGTATTCAGAAAAAAAAACATGTTTCTCCATCTGATGCAGTTAAATCAGTACATCCTTTTCACCCGCATGGTCAGATGGTTAAGAAAATTCTTTATCATCTTCTGCCACTAGTCCAACTCAACCACGACACTCGTGGCATTTTCTGTGATCCACCCCTATTAGCATACAAACGTGAACCAAATCTTAAGGGCATCCTCGTTCATAGTCACTTGAAACAGAACCTTGCATATGTTGGCACTGGAAAATGCAACTGCCCTCACTGTGTTACCTGCCCTGTAGTCTGGGAAACGAAAAAGATCACCTTTCCCAAAACTATCCTCACCCTCCATGAGGGATTAACATGCCAGTCTTGTAATGTGATATATATCATTGTATGAAAAAGATGCAGGATAACTTATATTGGTGAGACTGGCCTCAGACTAGGGGACCCCATGCAGAAACATCTGTACGATATCATCCAGCATGCTGTGAAACCAGCCCCGAATCATTTCAGTGCCCCCAACAACAGAGGCAAATCTGATTTTCTGGTAACAGTCATCAAACAATGTCACACAGATGACAGAAGCCGCCTAGTGATGAAGAACCATACATTCAAGAATATGGGACACTGGAACCACATGGTTTTAACTCGTTATTCAGCTACACCTAATATTCTCTTCTTCCACAGTCATAATCCCTCCCGACTAAGTTCCGCTCTCTTCTCACTTGTTACACATAGTTCAGAACCTTCTCACAGCATCACATTAGAACCCCTCTACCCCAACTATAATCATCTGTGTCACCTTCTCCTGGATAGGTTAACACTGTATCACTCTCTCTCTCCTCCACGGTTTCCCCAACCATCACCGTCAGCCCACCATCACACATCACAAGTCTCTATTTAAGTATTCTCTACACTCCACCATGTGCATTCCTGACCAAGCATCGGGGAAGCCACAGCTTCTTACAAGTTACAGCTAAGTAAGTTACAGCATATAAGTTACAGCTAAGTGCTTTATTCATTTTATTTCTTTTTTTTTTTAACATAGCATTCGTGTGAATGTATACTTCTCTATTTCTTCATCCTGTGTGTTTTTGTATGATTGAGAATCACACTGAAATGTCACAACTGCGTACTCGTTAAATTAGAGAGCTGTTCCTACTTTTTCCTAGTTCATACATTTGTATGTTTGTGTTTGTAAAATATGTAGTGAGGCATTATGGCCTTGCATTTGAATACCAGTTTCTCCATCAAGGATACACAGGTTCCAGTCACAGCAAAGCCTGAACTCTTTGGGTGCATCAGTAGCGAAGTCATCAGTGCATTTGGTTCTCATGAGAAGGTTGGTGGTTCAAAGCTGATAGAAGATGTTCTGGTCACTGAGCTGCAGATATGAGAGGATAAAGAAGAAGACTGCTGGAGCTTGTGAAGGAAAGGCATTAAAGAGATGTTGACCATATGACCCTCTAGCATGCTGACAGGACAAAGACAACATGAGCACTAACATCATATCCCCTTGGTGTCTGGCATCAAACATAACCACTTTTAAATTATCTAACCAACTTGTATCTAAATAAAGTAACTCCTTGTTGTTGTTGGAGCTGTTCTTCTTCTTCTTGCTCTGTTTCTAGTTCTTCTTTTGTTCTTCTTTTTGTTATTCTTGTCCTTCTCATTCTTCTTGTTGTTCTTCTTGCTCTGTTTCTAGTTCATCTTTTGTTTTTCTTCTTGTTATTGTTCTTCTTGTTTTTGTTCTACTTCTTTTTGTTCTACTTCTTTTTGGTCTTTATATTTTTCTTCTTGTTGTGTTGTTCTTCCTTCTGTTGTTCTTGTTGTTCTTCTTGTTCTTTTTTCTTATCGGTCTTCTTGCTCTGCTTCTAGTTCTTCTTCTTTTTGTTGTTGTTCATGTTGTTGTTGTTGCCCTTCATGTTGTTGTACTTGTATTCTTGTTGTTGTTCTTCTTCAGTTGTCAAGAGCAATGCACAGAGTTCTGTTTCAAGGATGAAGTCCAGTGATTTTGTCCAGACTCTAGGTCAAGAACTTCTGATCAGATGTTACTGTGCAAGTTTATGTATTAGGTCAAGAACTTCTGATCAGATGTTACTGTGCAAGTTTATGTATTAGGTCAAGAACTTCTGATCAGATGTTACTGTGCAAGTTTATGTATTAGGTCAAGATCTTCTGATCAGATGTTACTGTGCAAGTTTATGTATTAGGTCAAGAACTTCTGATCAGATGTTACTGTGCAAGTTTATGTATTAGGTCAAGAACTTCTGATCAGATGTTACTGTGCAAGTTTATGTATTAGGTCAAGAACTCTTGTTCATATGTTACTGTGCAGGTTTATGTATTAGGTCAAGGAAACAGATGTTACTGTGCAGGTTTATGTATTAGGTCAAGAACTTCTGATCAGATGTTACTGTGCAGGTTTATGTATTAGGTCAAGGAAACAGATGTTACTGTGCAAGTTTATATATTAGATCAAGAACTTCTGATCAGATTTTACTGTGCAAGTTGGACATGTATGTTGGACACCTCTGTCTAGGGTGACTTTCTAAAAGTAGCACTGTACTTACCTTTGAAACAGGGCATAGTTTTTGACCAGAAAGTTAGCCTTGCTAATTTTGTTGCTTAGAGCTAAAAATAGCCCAGCCCAAGTCCCACCTGAAATTCCTGGAATATTGTTTTGAAAGACTCACTCAGTGCCAGCATCTGAAGTAGTTTGTGTGGCAGATCTTCTGTCAGTAGTGATCTCTTGCTGGCAAACTGGATCTAGTCCCACCCCACCCCATCCATCCATCCATCCATCCATCCATCCATCCATCCATCCATCCATCCATCCATCCATCCATCCATCCATCCATCCATCCATCCATCCATCCATCCATCTTGTCTATATCTCCACAGCTGTAACAAAGGCAAAGATACAGCTTACAAAGAGCAAAGACAAACTTGAAGAAGATAACACTTACACTCAAGTCACTGCCAAGAAAGCCAAGAAAGGTATAAATAAAAAAGACAAGCAAATGTAGGATAATAAATTAAGTTAGCAACAAACATATAGAAATACACATTTAGTAATTTGTAATAGTGTAACATGTGGAAGTAGCAGTATAACATTTACTTTATTTAGAATGAAGTAGCATTAAGATCAAATCCCTCTCTCTCTTCTATTTCTCTCTCTCTCTCTCTCTGTGTGTTCTTGATCAGCCATGGCTGACTTTCTGCAGAGCCAGACAGCAGATTATCATTTCTTTGGGATTTCTTTTGTCTGCTTACTTGTTTTTCTTAATTATATATCCCTTCACTGTTGTAACTATTTTTCATAATTTTCAGTCATCTCAGGTGGTCAGAAAGAGAGGTCATGTTTGAAACTTGTGGTAGCTGTCATGATTGTTTATTATGATATCTGTCATGATAGATTGTCATGTTTGTATGTCATTACTGAGTCTGGGATTTAGCTTGATGCACAAAGACAGGATTGATTCACTATTTTGTGTCTTATATTTCTCCACATACACAGACACACATACACAACAAACATACATATACACACACATGCCAACAAGCACACCTGCACACACATACACAGAAATGAATATTTCTCATATTCTGAGTTGATGTCTCATGTTTCTGATCACTCACCTAAGTACACTTGTTATTGAAAGTTATATCCAGTTTTATGTCTAAATTTTTGTACTTATCAGAAGATTTGTGAAGGTAACAGATGAACTATAACAATAAACATTAAAGGTGCAGAGCTCTTAAAAATCTGTCTAATGTAAAACCAGGTGTACAGGTGAAAGACAAGGTGAATGTGTACAACAATGAGAACACAGCTGTGTACTCAAACATTTCTTCACTCAATGTTACTGCTGAGGATGGAGTATCACATGACACCAGCTTGTATGCAAATGTAAGTTATCCATTCTTCTTGATGTAAGGTTCACACTTGTGTGAATTGTATTTACTTTTTAGAGTGTTCAGTCATGGACAGTTCTGGACATATTACAACTGGTAATTGACAGTTCTGAATGTATTATATCTGGTAATTGACAGTTCTGAATGTATTACAACTGGTAATTGACAGTTCTGAATGTATTACAACTGGTAATTGACAGTTCTGAATGTATTACAACTGGTAATTGACAGTTCTGAATGTATTACAACTGGTAATTGACAGTTCTGAATGTATTACATCTGGTAATTGACAGTTCTGGATGAATTACATCTGGTAATTGACAGTTCTGGATGTATTACATCTGATAATTGACAGTTCTGAATGTATTACATCTGATAATTGACAACTCTGGTTGTATTACATCTGGTAATTGACAGTTCTGGATGTATTACATCTGATAATTGACAGTTCTGAATGTATTACATCTGGTAATTGACAGCTCTGGTTGTATTACATCTGATAATTGACAGCTCTGGATGTATTACATCTGGTAATTGACAGCTCTGGATGTATTACATCTGATAATTGACAGTTCTGGTTGTATTACATCTGGTGATTGACAGTTCTGGTTGTATTACATCTGGTAATTGTTGTTTTCATGTCCCCAGAGAGGACAAGCATTTACTTTTCTTCAAACTTTCCTGTCTTTAACTTTAGAGTCTTTGACATTTGGCCCAAAAGTCTGGAGTTCATTGTTTCTTTGTGTAACATGTGGACTATGTTCTCACAGAAATGATCTTTTTACTGTTAAACAGGGCTTCCTTTGTTTTCTTGTCTGTTGCGTCTGTTTGGCTTGTCCAAAATTTGATCATTTTAATGAAGTATTCTGCAGTCACCCAGATGTAGAAATGGGTACCCGACTTCTTCTGGAGTTGGGAAAGGAAAGGCGGCCAGGCATGATACTGACCATATCACCCTCTAGTGTGCTGACAGGTCAAGGAAAATATGGGCACTAACACCATATCCCTATGTGCCTCTATGGCACGACAGGATTACCTTTACCTATTCTGCTGTTTCTGTTTTGATTTATTTTTTATTATTCATTTTTTAAAATAAGATTAAGTTTTAGCAAAGAATAGACACATTTAAATATGTGAATGATTGTGATCCTAAATTAGATGGAAATATACACAACAACAGAACAATCTTCATGTGGCACATCAAGAAGCATGTTCAATCAGTCTCTGTAAAATTATGGAGCAGTTTTTTAGTTTCAAATAAACATTAATGCTCCCCCCTCCCCCTTTCATGTTTTCCAGTGCTTTAAGGTGCTCATTATTTTCTCACTCTATCATCTTTCACATTCAAAGTTTCCTGTTATTTAAGACAGGTGCCTGCCATATAAAAGTAGTGACTTACATTCTGTGGCAGAAAATTACAATATTAAATTGTAATTTTAACAAATTTAAAACTGGATCATCAGATGAGCTAATTTGAAGAACTGAACTTTGTATGTTACATGTGAGGAGTATAGATAAGACTAGTCATTGAATATGTAAATCAGTCTGTAAATTGACTTCTTGTTAAGTGACTGGTCAGTGAAGTGAGAAAATTATCTGACGAAATCAAGAGCTAATTTATCACAGGGAAAATACAGAGCTCACTTTCTCCAGTCATCTCAACAAGAGGACCTAAATCTGTGTGAAGGAACAAAACTGTAGCATAATGAAGCATTATCATATCAGGATATAATGAGCCATTATCACACCAGGATGTAATGAGGCATTATCATCTCAGGATATAATGAGCCATTATCACACCAGGATGTAATGAGGCATTATTATATCAGTGATATAATGAGCCATTAACACATCAGGATATAATGAGGCAATATGATCTCAGGATATAATGAGCCATTTTCACACCAGAATGTAATGAGGCATTATCATATCAGGATATAATGAGCCATTATCACATCAGGATATAATGATGCATTATCATATCAGGATATAATGAGGCAATATCACACCAGGATATAATGAGCCATTATCACATCAGGATGTAATGAGGCATTATCATCTCAGGATATAATGAGCCATTATCACACCAGGATGTAATGAGGCATTATTATATCAGTGATATAATGAGCCATTATCACAACAGGATATAATGAGGCATTATCATCTCAGGATATAATGAGCCATTATCACACCTGGATGTAATGAGGCATTATCATATCCGGATATAATGAGCCATTATCACATCAGGATATAATGAGGCAATATCACATCAGGATATAATGAGGCATTATTATAACAAGATATAATGAGGCATTATCACACAAGGATATAATGAGTGATATTATCATATCAAGATATAATGAGGCATTATCACATATATAATGAGCCATTATCACATCAAGATGTAACGAAGCATTGTCACATCAAAATATAATGATACATTATCACATCAAGATATAATGAGACATTATCACACCAAGATATAATGAGACATCATATCAAAATGGAATGAGACATTATCACATCAAGATATAACGAGATATCACATCAAGATATAATGAGACATCACATCAAGATATAATGAGACAGCACATCAAGATATAACGAGACATCATATCAATATATAATGAGACATCACATCAAGATATAATGATACATCACATCAAGATACAACAAGAAATCACATCAAGATATAACGAGACATCACATCAAGATATAATGAGACATCACATCAAGATATAATGAGATATCACATCAAGATATAATGAGACATCACATAAAGATATAATGAGACATCACATCAAGGTATAATGAGACATCACATCAAGATATAACAAGACATCACATCAAGATATAATGAGACATCACATCAAGATATAATGAGACATCACATCAAGATATAACGAGACATCACATCAAGATACAACAAGACATCACATCAAGATATAATGAGACATCACATCAACATATAATGAGACATCACATCAATATATAATGAGACATCACATCAAGATATAATGAGACATCACATCAAGATATAATGAGATATCACATCAAGATATAATGAGACATCACATCAAGATACAACGAGACATCACATCAAGATATAATGAGACATCACATCAACATATAATGAGACATCACATCAAGGTATAATGAGACATCACATCAAGGTATAATGAGACATCACATCAAGATATAATGAGACATCACATCAAGATATAATGAGACATCACATCAAGATACAACAAGACATCACATCAAGATATAATGAGACATCACATCAAGATATAACGAGACATCACATCAAGATATAATGAGACATCACATCAAGATATAACGAGACATCACATCAAGATATAACAAGACATCACATCAAGATATAACAAGACATCACATCATGATATAACGAGACATCACATCAAGATATAATGAGGCCTTTTGAAAAAGATGAGAAGTTAGAGAGGTTGGTAATGACTGGAAAATTCAAAGGGAAAAGAAGGAGAAAGGAAGCTAAGAGAAACATCTCAACGGGCTGGCCAGTAGCTTAGAAAAAAAAATCTTGTGAACCAGTTTCAAACATGAAGGATCATACAAGATGGAGAATGATGGTCAACAGTGTTAACTAGCACAGTATATAGGGTAACGCAGTTAAAGACAAAATCCAAAGTTTTAACTCTATGCTGTCCTCCTATGTTTGTTATATTTTGAGAGTATATAATTGCAGGTTAGAGAAACATCTTACACAGATAAACAAGTTTCATGTGATTGTTTTTCAGGCGGCCTCTCCAAAGAAAAAGATAAAAAACGCAGAGAAAAAGACGAAGAACAATGAGAAAAAGGCAGAAGAAAACAATGGACGAACAGTAAATGAGGATGGACTCGTCTATGTTTCAGTTGAAATCAACAAGACAACCACCAACCCAGAGATCGTGTCAGAGAAACCACCAAAACATAAAGAACAGCCAGTGGAATATGTTACACTGGATTACAAGACCAGTGCTAGAAATTTGTAATCTGGAGAGGTGGGGGGTAAAGGGGGGAGGGGGGTGGGGGGTGGTGCTTATAACTGCATTCAGAGGTCAACTTGACAATGTCGTTAGTTACATCCCTTGCACGTGTAACGAAGTCTTATTTTTGAAATTGAATTTAATGATATCGTGATAAAATTTAATGGATAAACGACTTCATGACCTTATAAACTTGTATGAAATGTAAATTGCATTCACAGTATAATTTTTTTTTCCAAGTAGAGAAAGTCTAGGTTTGACAAATAAAACTGTCGTTCTATTCCCAGTAACTAAAATATTTTGCTGGATTCTTTTCTTCTAAGGGAACTAACAGTGGAAAAAGAAGGCATAAGGGAGGCAACCATGAAAATAAAACCTAGAAATCAACCTTACTCAGTTACCCTTCTTAAAGTTAGGACAAAGTGTTCTCAAAGTGTTTTTGAAACACAACTGACAGGAATGAGTATTGCTCATCTGTTTAAGAACATTACCTTGTAGTCCACTCTTTATAAGAATACAGTCGACATTGCGCGCTGTTGTCAAACTAAAAAAAAAGAGAGCAAAACAAAATTACAAGAAAATTTAAATTTTATGATTCTAAACAATAAGAAATGTGGACACTTTACATCACAGATATCATATTTCTCCTAGATCTGGCAACAGATATCTGCTCAGAAAGAAAGTAGCCACTACAAAGAGCAAAATAATATTTCACAGGCCACATTCATGTCTATAGCTAGTCAAAGAAAGTAATAATAATAAAGTGTTATAAAACTAGGTAAAATAATTTCGCTTACTTAATATTATGTAATAATGATATAATGTAATAATGAAACCATACTTAATGTAATACGAGGCAGAGCTGGCCCATTCCTTCTTTACTCAAAAACAAAACAAAAAAAAAAGGGTCTGACAACCCAGATTCCTTGATGGATCAGCTGGGGTTTATTATTATGTCAAAAACCTGACCGGATCACCCAAGTAGGTCTTGCCGAGACATCGAGTGCTTTCAATATGGACAGTGGAAAGTTCATTTACAACGAGGAAGATGACATAGAAGGTGGCCAGTACCACAATTCTGGAACTCTAATCATCTCTGTTAGTAGGTAGAACTCTGATCATCACTGTTAGTAGGTAGAACTCTGATCATCTATGTTAGTAGGTAGAACTGTGATCATCAGTGTTAGTAGGTAGAACTCTGATCATCACTGTTAGTAGGTAGAACTCTGATCATCACTGTTAGTAGGTAGAACTCTGATCATCACTGTTAGTAGGTAGAACTCTGATCATCTCTGTTAGTAGGTAGAACTGTGATCATCAGTGTTAGTAGGCAAAACTCTGATCATCAGTGTTAGTAGGCAAAACTCTGATCATCACTGTTAGTAGGTAGAACTCTGATCATCACTGTTAGTAGGTAGAACTCTGATCATCACTGTTAGTAGGTAGAACTCTGATCATCGCCGTTCGTGGTCAGAACGCCCCAAAAGAATCTTTTTCGTACATGTATAGTATTCTTGCTGGCCCAGCAGTCGTTGGGGCCATACAGCGTGGCGGCATTGAGTGGTTATGAAAACAAAACCAAGTGGTTTGCCACCTTAAGCCGGCAGCTCTTATCACACATTACAGCTCCCTACACGGGAAGACAAGTGGCAGACACAAAACTGGCAATACTCATAGAGCACACGGACAAAGAACATGTCAAGGGGACGCTACACTGACTGTCCCCAACAACAAAAACACACATGGCCAAGTGCTTGGTTGTATTCCCGACCAGAGCGAGGTATCACTCGTGGAAAAAGCCCACTACAAATGGACCTTTTTATATAGGCTGGAATTGGATATTCAACATTAAACAGTGATATATAACTCCAGCGGAACTAAGGAACTAAAAATCTCTATAGCACTGCAAGGTAGAAAAACACCCAGCCCCGCTTATGGTTCCAGCTCGCACTGGCCGGCCCCAAGAAACAAAAATCCGCACCAAAAGACGCCACACGGCAACACCAGGAGCAGCAGCCAAGAGGAAAATCTTCAGCAACAGGGACGAAGAACAACCCACCACTGTCAACGAAGAACAACCCACCACTGTCAACGAAGAACAACCCGCCACTGTCAACGAAGAACAACCCACCACTGTCAACGAACAACCCGCCACTGTCAACGAAGAGCAACAAGGTCCTGTCCCGGACAGCTAGAACTACCTCCAGAAGCTGAAGACGATGGCCTCAAAGTTGTGGAGTAGAAGGAGACGACTGTTGCAGAGGTCCCCCACGACTGTTGCAGGGGTCCTCCACGACTGTTGCAGGGGTCCTCCACGACTGTTGCAGGGGTCCTCCACGACTGTTGCAGGGGTCCTCCACAACTGTTGCAGTGGTCCTCCACGACTGTGGCCGAAAATAACAAATCACCTGTTCCCCGAGAAAACAGTCGACGAAAGACAGGACACCGGAGCCCAGGCCTCAAACAACAGAGACAGGACACCGGAGCCTTAGCCTCAAACAACAGACAGGACACCGGAACCTTAGCCTCAAACAACAGACAGGACACCGGAGCCCCAGCCTCAAACAACAGAGACAGGAAACTGTCACAGGGAAGAAGCAAAGAATGCCCCCTCCCCCGCCCTGATGACAACATGGACTCCTCGACTCAGATGACAGACCTTTCCTTCTCCTGTGCTCAACAAGACCCAGAAGGTCAGTCAGACTAAGAGGATCCTCCTCTAATCATTGACACCGAAGAGGTTTTGTGAAACAAAGAAAAAAACTGTGCTCAATCAGTCATTTGCATGTCCCTTGCGGAACTTTGCCTCCCTAACAGTTCTCCTGTAGGCCTCTCGGTTGTAAGCAATATGCTTTGCTGCTGATGCATCCATTTTCAGATCATCAACGATGTCTTGTAGCCATCTTTGCCTTAGTCTTTCTCTCTTTCTTTTTCCCATTATGTACCCTTACAAGACTGTCTTCACTAAATTCTCATGAAGTTTAATGTGTCCAAAATATTTAAGTTTTCTCTGTTTAATCCTCTTTACTAGCCAGCCTTCTTCAATATTAAGTTCTTGTAGTATGGATATATTTATTCTTTTTTGTCCATGATATGTGAAGAACTCTTCTGTAACATTTCCATTCAAGGGTATTTATGTGTTTCTCAGCTGTTTTGTTAAGTGTCCAGATATCACAGGCATATGTTGCAATGGGAAAGATGTATGCCCTTAAAAATCTTATTTTTGTAGTTCTGTCTGTTCCTCTCTTTATTTTTTGAAGGGCAATAGATGTTCTCCTTTTAATTTCCCTCATTATATCTCCAGTATTAGTTAGTAATGATCCTAGATATTTAAAACTCTTCACTTCTTTCAGTTTTTCCTCATTGATATATATTTCAGCTGCCTTGTTTGTTTTGTCAGTTGTCATCAATTTAGTTTTCTTTGCATTAAGATAGAGGTTTTGCTCTTCACTGTTCTTACGGACTGATATAATTAGTTTTTCCATTCCTTTTTGTGTTGTGGACAACAATACTGAGTCATCAGCATATCTAATCCCTGGTATTTCATAACCTCCAATTATTAATGGCATCGTAATATTCTTCGTCAACATCTTCTCTAACATTTCTCATTATATCTTCAGTATACAAGTTAAGTAAGGCGACAGTATGCGCCCCTGATGGACCCCTTGTTTTATTTCAAACCAAGCTGTTGTTTCACCATTTATTCTTACTGCTGCTTGTTGGTCTAGATAGAGCAGTGATGTTAATTGTATCAAAAGTGTTGGAAATCCCATTTTTTCCCATTATTTCCCAAAGTTTCTTGTGTCGTACAGAAGCAAATGCATTTGAATAGGCTATAAAGGATTATATAAATTCACATTAAATTCTCTGCATTTCTCTTTTATTTATCTTATATTGAATATATGATATCTTATTCCTCTTCTGTGTATAAAGCCAGCTTGGACCATATTGGTTCATTCATTTGCATGTCCCTGGCGGAACTTTGCCTCCCTAACAGCACTCCTGTAGGCCTCTCAGTTGTGAGCAAGATGACCTGCTGCTGCTGCACCATTTGCAGATCGTCAACGATGTCTTGCAGCCATCTTCGTTTTGGTCTTCCTCTTTTTCTTTTTCCCATTATGTATCCTTCCAATACGGTCTTCTCTAAATTCTCATGACGTTTAATTTGTCCAACATATTTAAGTTTTCTCTCTTTAATCCTCTTTACTAGCCAGCCTTCTTCAATATTAAGCTCTTGTAGTATAGATATATTTGTTCTTTCATACTGATTTCTCCTCCTATTTTCTTACGAAGTCTACCCATTATTGAATTTTACTTCTTTATTTGTGTTGAGATGAGGAAGACTTTGACAGAGACAGAGGAAATTCTGGAAAATGAAAGGAATATTGCAGAGAAATTTATTGTACCTTTTTTTTTTTCTTATTTTTTTGTTGTTGTTAAAGACGACGAAAACAGCAGGCCATGACCCGATGGTACTGCAAACCAGGTCCACCCGTAAGGAGATGTGGACCATACCCCCGGCATTCAGTGTGCAGGGCAGGCCGCATGCATCTCGTTTAGTTCAAGAAATAACGACGCTTGTGTTTAAACCAAAGTTCATGCATGATTCCACTTCATCTCACTTAACTGACTTGGAAGTTATTATTTGTTCAATGTAAATCAATTTCGTTTAAAAAATACAGGCTTTGACAAAAAAAAGTGAACGGTAGTAAATATTGTAATCTTCTTATCTTATATCTTATATCTTATATCTTATATCCTTCCCGTGCCGTTAGACGTCACATAGGGCTCGCAAAGTAGTTCGCCAATTTTTCCTGTCTTCGGCGAGTCTTTCAACCTCATCAAAGGATGTTATGCCTGTTAACTTGGCCTCTCTTAATAATGTCCTCTTTAGAGTTTCACGCGGTCTGCCCCTTTTTCTTCGGCCTGTTGTGTTCCACTTGATAGCTTGTTTTGGGATTCTCTGATCATTTCTTCTCATCAAGTGACCAACATATGTCCATCTCCTTTTCCTGATCACCCGTGAGACTGGTTGTTGTTCAGTCATCTGTCTTATCTCTGCATTGTTCTTGAATTCATTCCACTTGATGCCGAGTATTTTCCTTAGGCATTTGTTTTCAAAAGAGTCTAATTTCTTTTCTATTTCTTTAGTTGTTTTCCAGCTTTCGCATGCATAAATGAGGGTGGACATTACATTTGAATTGAATAGTCTTAACTTGGTTTTTGTGCTTATAACTTTTGAATTCCATATGTTCTCAAGATTCTTGAAGATTGATGCTGCTTTTGCAATTCTGATCCTAACTTCCTTTCTAGTGTCACCATCCTTGTCTATGTAGCTGCCAAGGTATGCAAATTGATTGACTTCTTCAATATCTGTCCCTTCTATGTGTATTTTTCCATTTTGATTGATGGGAATTTTCATTATCTTTGTTTTGTCCTTGTTAATTTCAAGTCCTATTTTGCTAGCCAGTGAAGATAGGCTATCTGTTTTTTCTTGCATGGAATTCACATTATTACTGATAAGAGTTATGTCATCAGCAAAATCAAGATCTTCTAGTTGGTCCCATGTACCCAGTCAATACCTGTGTTACCTGTGCAGCATTTTGTCATTATGAAGTCTATTGTAATCCCAAAAAGTAAAGGAGACAGTATACATCCTTGTTTCACGCCTGTTTCAATCTGGAACCATTCACTCATCCCTTCTTCTGTCTTGACTGCACAACCATATCCATTGTATAAGTCCTTAATGATGTTGACAATTTTAGATGGTATTCCATATAGACATAAAATTCTCCATAATGAATCTCTGTGTATGCTATCAAATGCCTTCTTAAAATCTATGAAATTCAGTATTAATGGTTTTTGCTTTTCAATATGTTCTTCAAGTATTATTCTGAGAGTAAAGATCTGGTCGAGACAGCTTCTCCCTTTTCGAAATCCTGCTTGTTCTTCTCTCATTGCAGTATCCACTATATCTTTGAGTCTATTCAAAATGACCTTGCAAAATACTTTTGACACAACTGATATTAAGGTTACTCCTCTCCAGTTGTTACAGTCACTAAGGTTGCCCTTTTTTGGTATTTTAACAATGATTCCCTCTTCCAATTAGAAGGGACCTTTTCTTCTTTCCAAATCTTGTTAAACATTCTCTGTAGTTGTCTCATGTTGTCACTATTGATAGCTTTTAGCATCTCGGCTGTTATTTCATCTTCACCTGCAGCTTTGTTGTTAGCCATTAAATTCACTGCTGCTTCAATTTCATGCAATTTAATTTCATCTAGATTGACATTTAGTTGTGGGGCTGGTAAGTCAGTTTCAAGGTTTAACAATTCTTTTGGGTGTGGTCGATTGAGTATTTCTTGGAAGTGTTCAGCCCATCTTTGCTTTTGGTCTTTATTTGATGTTAATAGTGTTCCAGTTTTGCTAAGGATTGGTCTTTCTTTAGATGTAATAGTACCTGTTAGCCTCTTTTGTATGTTAATAAAGTTTTGCTGTCTCCTGTTTTTGCTGCTTTTTCTGCCTCTTTCACCATATTGTCTATGTATTCTCTTTTATCCCTTCTAGCTGAACTTTTTACTTTCCTGTCTATGTCTTTGTATTTTGCTTTTGACGAATCTCTTTCATGATCTGCTTTTGCATTCAACATGTTTAATTTGGCTGCTCGTCTTTCATGTATATACTTCCATGTTTTATCTGATATCCATGCTTTTCTATTTGGTTTTTCCAATCCAGCGCTTACTTTTGCTGCTGTGATTATGGCTGTGCTGTAAGAATTCCATAACTCATCTATACCTATCTCCTCAACTTCACTGGGTTTTTGGAATGATTGGCAAGTTCCTGATTGAAATTAATGTTAGTATTTTCTTCTTGTAGGCTGTGGATGTTTATCTTTCTGTGTACTGATTTCTTGTGTTGACTTTTCAATTTTAGTTTTATTTTCCCTATGCACAGGTTGTGATCACTGTTGACATCTGCACCCCTATAAGCCCTTACATCCATGAGAGATGTTCTGTATTGCTTTCTAATACAAAAATGGTCTATCTGGTTTCTAGTTCTATCATCTGGAGATATCCACGTTGTTTTATGTATCTCTTTGTGTGGGAATATTGTGCCTCCAATGACCATGCCCTCTGTTAGACATATTTCAATTAATCTTTTTAGACATCTATTGAGCTGTATTTTGTTTACTGTTATCTATTAAGCTAGATTTTGTTTACTGTTATCTATTGAGCTGGATTTTGTTTACTGTTATCTATTAAGCTGGATTTTGTTTACTGTTATCTATTAAGCTGGATTTTGTTTACTGTTATCTATTAAGCTGGATTTTGTTTACTTTTATCTGTTAAGTTGGATTTTGTTTACTGTCAACCAGTGTGTCATGTGTGTCTGTCTGCTGTACTTCCCCAATCATGTCTCAAGCGACTGTCAAATTTTTGACCAGTCATTTAAAAGAAATAAACTTAGGAGGAATTTTCATTATGACAAGCAGAATTTTTTTTTCCACTACAAAACAATGAAGAGGATTTCCCCCAAAAATGGGGAATATGTCAATAAAAATGTGATGCAAGAGCAGGCAACATATGATAATGCTGGTCTAAAACTCATATAAAGGTTTGTACTGATTGTGCTTGCATAATTCTCTGTTCTCTACTATTTACATGTTGTTTTTGCTTCTAGTGACAGATCAAGCTTACCTTGAAGCTCTCTTCTGGAAAATAATGAAAGCAACCATGGCTCATGATAATATGCCTTTAGTTCAAAATCACCACAACATCAGTCACTGAGAACTTTATCCTCTATTACACAGGCACCAACTCAATTTCTTTGTTGTTTATTTCTTTTTTCATGCTCCAAATGTCAACAAGATTTATATAAATCAATGAAGCATGGTAAGAATTTCTAAATTTATCAATATGACTTACATTATTTTTTTAACTCTTACCTACCAAACAACAGCCATGAATTATGGCCTACTTGTGTAATAACAAATCTGCAGTAGTTAGCATTATGAACAACAATCTATGGAGCAAAACCGTATGACTACATTTTTTTGTTATCTTTTTTTAACCAAAGCACTTGGTTCATGGTGGGACAACGGTGGGCCAAGAGTTAATGCACAATTAGCATTTGTGATGCACTTTTCTTCAACAAAGCCATGCTGTTCTTCTGCACTTCTGTATTTATTTTGTGTACACTAAAATTAATGATTTTTAAGTATTTTTATGACAATCACATCAGACAAAGTTTGATATTTTACTCTGTCTGAAATATCACAATAACATGATATTTTAGACTGCATCAGCTTCATTGAAGAACCAAGGAAGGAGGAAGTAAGATTAGATACTAAAAGCAAGAACTGGAGAATTTAAAATATAGAACTGAAATAATAGAAATTAAGAGATTACCATTAATTTCTCTAAGCTTGGTAGATAATAGTTTTCATGAAACAATAGAGCAGTACTACTGCCATGCTTGAAACAAATCTCATTTTGAAAACTCAACTCTTTCTTTTTTTCTGCATTGAAATCTTCTGAGACCGTGACCAGCATGTCTGCATGAACATCACTGTTCTAAGCAGCTGAATTTATTGTCTCAGAACAAACTGCTACATGTTCTTCAACTATTTCTATAACAATTATTTTATTCATTCATAAATTATTCTGCTATATATTAAAAAGAAAATTTAATTTGCCCGGAAATTTGTAAACAGAATGACTTACAGTATTGGCATTTCTCACCAAACCAACCGCTGAGACATAAATCTTCAGAACATTCACCAGATGTGGTACAGTTTTTCTGGCAGCGACATTTATATTCACAGTTTTGTCCAAACCAGCCTGCATCACAATCTTTAGGAACTGATGGCAGGTCCATGATTGTATTACTCTGCAGAAAAGAAACCATTTAAAATGATGTAAAGGAAGAAAGGGCATTGGTTTCATTATTATCATCTCTTCAATCCCCTGGGAAAAACTGTGTTAAGAACACACTTATCTTAACATAGTCTTTGTGAGACAGGGAACATAGATCTGTTTGCTTAAAAACTCTGACCTACTTCTGTGGCCCAGAAACCTGTAGCAATCAACACTAATTGTTATTTTTGTAAAATGTAATGTCAGGTTGGTGGATGGATGGGGACATGGAAATTGCCAGCAGGAATGAGGAAAATCTGATGTGAAACCAATGAATCCAGGATGTGACAAACTATGTGTCTTTATAACAATGGTAATGAGAATGATGTAAACAAAACAGAGCCAGCAGACTATAGGTGGCAGGGAATGGATATCATTGAGGCACTCATCGGATTCCTCATCCCAAAGTCAGGAGTGTCTCTGTGGAACTGTCACAAAGTCATCTGGCCAGTCAGTGTTGCATGTTGGATCTGACATGGAGAAAGGGCTTAATTACAGCCACCAGAGGCTGGAAAACAAAGTTTTGGCCAAGCCAGCCTACACCACTGTCTTCATGGCAGTCTGAGCAAGACCACAGTCTGCCCTAGCAAGGAAAAGTGGTGAAGTCAGAGTTATCCAGCCAAAAGGTGCATCACAAAAATCAGGGTACCACACACAATTGCCAATGTGCTTACAAAGAAGAAGAAGAATCTATTCAATCTATCATCTGCTCACAGCCAAAAAAAAGTTTATATAAGAATATGTGAATTGTACATATGATAATTATTATATGAATTATATTGGCACTTTTCAACTAAGAGACAGTTTTGAGCTATCGTTATATCAGTTGTGTTGTGGGTTGTGCTAAGTATTCATCTTGCTGAACAGCTCCTTTCATGGAGAAAAGTCAGGATAGATGATATCGGACAGTCTAGTTTGAAAACATGAGAGAAATTCATCAATGAGTTGATGGAAAAAAACCAAGAATAAAGATCTATAGAGAAGCATGATTACCATCATATGTCAGCAAAGCACATGATGATTATGATGTAGTTTCAGCTTCAGAACAAATGGCAGTGCATCAAAGACACTATAAACGGCTGAATAATATGATCATCTTAAAGTTAGTACCATGAAGGAAGATAAAACTGTATGGTGCAATTTTAACAAAGGTATGAAGAACTTATGAAGAAAAACAAAAGGAATAATAAAAGATGCAGTCAGAAGCAATAAACACAAATATTATTTTGATAAAATATCTTCTTTATGAACAATTGAAAAAAAAAAAAAAAGCTACAAATATACCCAACACTTAAAAACCATTTAGCCATTAAATAAGAGATATAATGCACCACATCACATAACAATAAACATATGAGCCAATGAAAACACATGTTTAGAAACAGTGTGAAAGTTAAAAAAAGGATACACAAAAAAAAATACATAACATTTCAAACATGAAATGAGGGAAATGAATAACTTCTTAACTGTTTGCTCATTTAGATTAAGGACAGAAAAGGGAAGATGGGTAGAAACAAGAAAAAATAAGCAATGAAAATTTAATCTGGAATACAACCAAAATGGACGCTGGAAGCATTTTGGAAGAACAGGATGGTTCTCATGTATAAACAAGGAAAAAAAGTAGAACAGCTTTATTACTTAATGAGCACACAATGAGCCATAACCACACAAAAACACACAGGATGAAAAAAATGACAGAGAAGATAAAGTATAAATTCACATGAATGCTATGTAAAAAATACTAATGAAAAAAATTTAATAAAACAAAATAGAATAAATGGAGCACTTAGCTGTGACTTGTAAGAAGCCGTGTTCAGAAATGTGCATGGTGGAGTGTAGAGAATATTTAAATGGAGACTTGTGATGTGTGATAGGTGGATCATAAATGAGGATGGGGGAGAGAAACCGTTGAGAAGGAGAGAGAGAATGATACAATGTTAATCTAGCTAGGACAAGGTGGAATAGATGATCACTGTTGGGTTAGAGGGGTTGTAATGTGATGCTGTGAGGAGGTTCTGAACTATGTGTTACAAATGAGAAGTGAGTGGAACTAAGTGCAGAGGGATTATGATTGTGGAATGTTAGGTGTAGCTGAATAGCAAGCTCAAACCATGTGGTTCCAGTGTGCCATATTCCTGAATGTAGTGGTTCTCAAGCACTAGGTGACTTCTGTCATCAGTGTGACATTGCTTGCTTGGCTGTGTTTGACATCCAAAATGTCACAGCTGTTTGCTCATTAAGTAACAGAAAATGTTCCTGTTTTTCTTCCTAGTTTATATGCTTTGGCATCACAGTTTTACTGCAGTGGTTTAATGTATAGTTATATACTTACACACTAATTTTTCAATGGTTCTCATGAATCTAGAAATTCCATTTATTGGAAATACAGAAACAAACAGCAGTAACTGAAATGTCATGTATTTTCTTTATGTTCCTTTGCAATGAAAAGTGGTTTTGGTTAAAGTGTCACTAGTAGAATCTGTAAGTTAAACAAAAACAAAAGAAAACCTGTTGGTCATTTTACCAACACTATGACACTATGACACTTTGGCATACAAAAATGGTATTTGAAAAAAAATGTTATTGTTACTGAGCTGTTTCATTAAAACATTTTGCATTTTAAATCAGCACTTATCACCATTAGTGTCTTTTCCTCTTACCACAGACAATCATATTAGAAATGTGGGCTTCTGATTAAAACAAAAGGAATGTAGTAATAATATCAATGTGTTGTTATAATTTTAAAAGTTTGTTCATTTTGTGATGATCATAAATGTTACTTACTGACAATAACACTTTTTCCTGCCAAGGTGGATTCTTTTAAATAGAGTATCTTTCTGTAGGGTCATTTCAAAAGAAGAAAAAAAAAAAAACAACCTTTGTTTATCTTTCGCGTTCTCTGAAACAAAAAAACCAGCCAGAAACAGCACCAGCTGCATATTACTAATGCAAACCTTCAATAATGAAAAAAATAATAGCAATGAAAATAAATCTCATGAGAGTTAACAGTCCTTCAAGAGCAACAACTCTTGTACAGCATCCATTATATGGTCATGAAAATATTCCCTTTTGAAAGTCTGTAGCAAAAAAAATAATAATAATATAATTAAACTACAAATTAAAAGTACAGATGATGAGTTAAATATGTCAGCCATGGTTAGTGCAGTATAGTGGAAGAAATGAACAATGAATTTTTACCCACTCCATTACTTAACAAGACATTGCAGATCATTGTCTTTCATCTAAGGAAATGATCACTGCAGGCTGCTGATTCATTATACTGTGGGAATGGAGTTATAGACAATAACATATACTACAAGAGTGCCCAGACAAAATGAAAGTGATTGAATCTAAACTGTTTCACTTTTTCACTCACTTACAAGGAAGATGGTTGACATTCAAATCCATGAATGCACTAAACACTGCGCCACCACAGTGCATTAAGACTACATTGCTCAACCACTTGCATTTGCAGTATTAATTACTACTCAAGGTTTCCTAATTGGTGTTGGTCACAATTCTCTTATTCAGTAATATTTCTAGCATGGCTCATTTTTGTAATCTCAACATTCCAAGGTAGAATGTTATGCTAACCAAGTATGCATATGGTAGGTGAATTAAATTTTGAATTCATTCTCCTTTTGAAAAAATGAAATGTTTTTTTTCTCATGATTGTTCTTGTAATGGTTTCTTTTTTAAAAGAACTTTAACACCCTCTGTAAAACAATACCTGAGCCAACTTCAGCTTCTGAGTGTGCCCTTTTAAAGTACACTTCAGCAAACAGCAACGATTTTTTTTATATTTCACATTAAGCTGAATAAAACATACCAGAAGTGTAGCCATAAATAAACACTGCCAGAAGAAAGATCTCAGAGTAGTCATTGTTCTTCATCATCAACAACTTAGTGTAAAAGGCTTGTCTGTACAAAAAAATATTGTAATACAAGGGTAATATTGGGTTTCCGCGGGGATTAGAAAAAAAAGGTACAATAAATTTCTCTGCAATATTCCTTCCATTTTCCAGAATTTCCTCTGTCTCTGTCAAAGTCTTCCTCATCTCAACACAAATAAAGAAGTAAAATTCAATAATGGGTAGACTTCGTAAGAAAATAGGAGGAGAAATCAGTATGAAAGAACAAATATATCTATACTACAAGAGCTTAATATTGAAGAAGGCTGGCTAGTAAAGAGGATTAAAGAGAGAAAACTTAAATATGTTGGACAAATTAAACATCATGAGAATTTAGAGAAGACCGTATTGGAAGGATACATAATGGGAAAAAGAAAAAGAGGAAGACCAAAACGAAGATGGCTGCAAGACATCGTTGACGATCTGCAAATGGTGCAGCAGTAGCAGGTCATCTTGCTCACAACTGAGAGGCCTACAGGAGTGCTGTTAGGGAGGCAAAGTTCCGCCAGGGACATGCAAATGAATGAACCAATATGGTCCAAGCTGGCTTTATACACAGAAGAGGAATAAGATATCATATATTCAATATAAGATAAATAAAAGAGAAATGCAGAGAAGTTAATGTGAATTTATATAATCCTTTATAGCCTATTCAAATGCATTTGCTTCTGTACGACACAAGAAACTTTGGGAAATAATGGGAAAAAATGGGATTTCCAACACTTTTGATACAATTAACATCACTGCTCTATCTAGACCAACAAGCAGCAGTAAGAATAAATGGTGAAACAACAGCTTGGTTTGAAATAAAACAAGGGGTCCATCAGGGGCGCATACTGTCGCCTTACTTAACTTGTATACTGAAGATATAATGAGAAATGTTAGAGAAGATGTTGACGAAGAATATTACGATGCCATTAATAATTGGAGGTTATGAAATACCAGGGATTAGATATGCTGATGACTCAGTATTGTTGTCCACAACACAAAAAGGAATGGAAAAACTAAGTATATCAGTCCGTAAGAACAGTGAAGAGCAAAACCTCTATCTTAATGCAAAGAAAACTAAATTGATGACAACTGACAAAACAAACAAGGCAGCTGAAATATATATCAATGAGGAAAAACTGGAAGAAGTGAAGAGTTTTAAATATCTAGGATCATTACTAACTAATAATGGAGATATAATGAGGGAAATTAAAAGGAGGACATCTATTGCCCTTCAAAAAATAAAAAGAGGAACAGACAGAACTACAAAAATAAGATTTTTAAGGGCATACATCTTTCCCATTGCAACATATGCCTGTGAGATCTGGACACTTAACAAAACAGCTGAGAAATACATAAATACCCTTGAATGGAAATGTTACAGAAGAGTTCTTCACATATCATGGACAAAAAAGAATAAATATATCCATACTACAAGAACTTAATATTGAAGAAGGCTGGCTAGTAAAGAGGATTAAACAGAGAAAACTTAAATATTTTGGACACATTAAACTTCATGAGAATTTAGTGAAGACAGTCTTGTAAGGGTACATAATGGGAAAAAGAAAGAGAGAAAGACTAAGGCAAAGATGGCTACAAGACATCGTTGATGATCTGAAAATGGATGCATCAGCAGCAAAGCATATTGCTTACAACCGAGAGGCCTACAGGAGAACTGTTAGGGAGGCAAAGTTCCGCAAGGGACATGCAAATGACTGATTGAGCACAGTTTTTTTCTTTGTTTCACAAAACCTCTTCGGTGTCAATGATTAGAGGAGGATCCTCTTAGTCTGACTGACCTTCTGGATCTTGTTGAGCACAGGAGAAGGAAAGGTCTGTCATCTGAGTCGAGGAGTCCATGTTGTCATCAGGGCGGGGGAGGGGGCATTCTTTGCTTCTTCCCTGTGACAGTTTCCTGTCTCTGTTGTTTGAGGCTGAGGCTCCGGTGTCCTGTCTGTTGTTTGAGGCTAAGGCTCCGGTGTCCTGTCTGTTGTTTGAGGCTAAGGCTCCAGTGTCCTGTCTCTGTTGTTTGAAGCTAGGCTCCAGTGTCCTGTCTCTGTTGTTTGAGGCCTGGGCTCCGGTGTCCTGTCTTTCGTCGACTGTTTTCTCGGGGAACAGGTGATTTGTTATTTTCGGCCACAGTCGTGGAGGACCACTGCAACAGTTGTGGAGGACCCCTGTAACAGTCGTGGAGGACCC
Organism: Achatina immaculata; assembly: GCA_009760885.1. Lineage (NCBI taxonomy): Eukaryota > Metazoa > Mollusca > Gastropoda > Stylommatophora > Achatinidae > Lissachatina > Lissachatina immaculata. The sequence continues at coordinate 38,145,870 of CM019706.1, forward strand.
CTGTAACAGTCGTGGAGGACCCCTGCAACAGTCGTGGAGGACCCCTGCAACAGTCGTGGAGGACCCCTGCAACAGTCGTGGAGGACCCCTGCAACAGTCGTGGAGGACCCCTGCAACAGTAGTGGGGGACCACTGCAACAGTCGTGGGGGACCACTGCAACAGTCGTGGGGGACCCCTGCAACAGTCGTGGAGGACCCCTGCAACAGTCGTGGGGGACCCCTGCAACAGTCGTGGAGGACCCCTGCAACAGTCGTGGGGGACCCCTGTAACAGTCGTGGGGGACCCCTGCAACAGTCGTGTGGGACCTCTGCAACAGTCGTGGGGGACCTCTGCAACAGTCGTCTCCTTCTACTCCACAACTTTGAGGCCATCGTCTTCAGCTTCTGGAGGTAGTTCTAGCTGTCCGGGACAGGACCTTGTTGTTCTTCGTTGACAGTGGCGGGTTGTTCGTTGACAGTGGTGGGTTGTTCTTCTTTGACAGTGGTGGGTTGTTCTTCGTTGACAGTGGCGGGTTGTTCTTCGTCCCTGTTGCTGAAGATTTTCCTCTTGGCTGCTGCTCCTGGTGTTGCCGTGTGGCGTCTTTTGGTGCGGATTTTTGTTTCTTGGGGCCGGCCAGTGCGAGCTGGAACCACAAGCCGGGCTGGGTGTTTTTCTACCTTGCAGTGCTATAGAGATTTTTAGTTCCTTAGTTCCGCTGGAGTTATATATCACTGTTTAATGTTGAATATCCAATTCCAGCCTACATAAAAAGGTCCATTTGTAGTGGGCTTTTTCCACGAGTGATACCTCGCTCTGGTCGGGAATACAACCAAGCTTTTGGCCATGTGTGTTTTTGTTGTTGGGGACAGTCAGTGTAGCGTCCCCTTGACATGTTCTTTGTCCGTGTGCTCTATGAGAGTATTGCCAGTTTTGTGTCTGCCAATTGTCTTCCCGTGTAGGGAGCTGTAATGTGTGATAAGAGCTGCCGGCTTAAGGTGGCAAACCACTTGGTTTTGTTTTCATAACCACTCAATGCCGCCACGCTGTATGGCCCCAACGACTGCTGGGCCAGCAAGAATACTATACATGTACGAAAAAGATTCTTTTGGGGCGTTCTGACCACGAACGGCGATGATCAGAGTTCTACCTACTAACAGTGATGATCAGAGTTCTACCTACTAACAGTGATGATCAGAGTTCTACCTACTAACAGTGATGATCAGAGTTCTACCTACTAACAATGATGATCAGAGTTCTACCTACTAACAGTGATGATCAGAGTTCTACCTACTAACAGTGATGATCAGAGTTCTACCTACTAACAGTGATGATCAGAGTTCTACCTACTAACAGTGATGATCAGAGTTCTACCTACTAACAGTGATGATCAGAGTTCTACCTACTAACACTGATGATCAGAGTTCTACCTACTAACATAGATGATCAGAGTTCTACCTACTAACAGAGATGATCAGAGTTCTACCTACTAACAGAGATGATCAGAGTTCTACCTACTAACAGTGATGATCAGAGTTCTACCTACTAACAGAGATGATCAGAGTTCTACCTACTAACAGTGATGATCAGAGTTCTACCTACTAACAGAGATGATCAGAGTTCTACCTACTAACAGAGATGATCAGAGTTCTACCTACTAACAGTGATGATCAGAGTTCTACCTACTAACAGAGATGATCAGAGTTCTACCTACTAACAGTGATGATCAGAGTTCTACCTACTAACAGTGATGATCAGAGTTCTACCTACTAACAGTGATGATCAGAGTTCTACCTACTAACAGAGATGATCAGAGTTCTACCTACTAACAGAGATGATCAGAGTTCTACCTACTAACAATGATGATCACAGTTCTACCTACTAACACTGACGATCAGAGTTCTACCTACTAACAGTGATGATCAGAGTTCTACCTACTAACAGTGATGATCAGAGTTCTACCTACTAACAGTGATGATCAGAGTTCTACCTACTAACAATGATGATCAGAGTTCTACCTACTAACACTGATGATCAGAGTTCTACCTACTAACAATGATGATCAGAGTTCTACCTACTAACAGTGATGATCAGAGTTCTACCTACTAACAGAGATGATTAGAGTTTCAGAATTGTGGTACTGGCCACCTTCTATGTCATCTTCCTCGTTGTAAATGAACTTTCCACTGTCCATATTGAAAGCACTCGATGTCTCGGCAAGACCTACTTGGGTGATCCGGCCAGGTTTTTGACATAATAATAAACCCCAGCTGATCCATCAAGGAATCTGGGTTGTCAAACCCTTTTTTTTTGTTTTGTTTTTGAGTAAAGAAGGAATGGGCCAGCTCTGCCTCGTATTACATTAAGTATGGTTTCATTATTACATTATATCATTATTACATAATATTAAGTAAGCGAAATTATTTTACCTAGTTTTGTAACACTTTATTATTATTACTTTCTTTGACTAGCTATAGACATGAATGTGGCCTGTGAAATATTATTTTGCTCTTTGTAGTGGCTACTTTCTTTCTGAGCAGATATCTGTTGCCAGATCTAGGAGAAATATGATATCTGTGATGTAAAGTGTCCACATTTCTTATTGTTTAGAATCATAAAATTTAAATTTTCTTGTAATTTTGTTTTGCTCTCTTTTTTTTTAGTTTGACAACAGCGCGCAATGTTAACAAGTCGACTGTATTCTTATAAAGAGTGGACTACAAGGTAATGTTCTTAAACAGATGAGCAATACTCATTCCTGTCAGTTGTGTTTCAAAAACACTTTGAGAATACTTTGTCCTAACTTTAAGAAGGGTAACTGAGTAAGGTTGATTTCTAGGTTTTATTTTCATGGTTGCCTCCCTTATGCCTTCTTTTTCCACTGTTAGTTCCCTTAGAAGAGAAGAAACCAGCAAAATATTTTAGTTACTGGGAATAGAACGACAGTTTTTTTTGTCAAACCCAGACTTTCTCTACTTGGAAAAAAATTATACTGTGAATGCAATTTGCATTTCATACAAGTTTATAAGGTCATGAAGTCGTTTATCCATTAAATTTTATCACGATATCATTAAATTCAATTTCAAAAATAAGACTTCGTTACACGTGCAAGGGATGTAACTAACGACATTGTCAAGTTGACCTCTGAATGCAGTTATAAGCACCACCCCCAACCCCCCCCCCCCTTACCCCCCCCCCCCCCCTCTCCAGATTACAAATTTCTAGCATTAGTTTTGTAATCCAGTGTAACATATTCCACTGGCTGTTCTTTATGTCTTGGTGGTTTCTCTGACACGATCTCTGGGTTGGTGGTTGTCTTGTTGATTTCAACTGAAACATAGACGAGTCCATCCTCATTTACTGTTCGTCCATTGTTTTCTTCTGCCTTTTTCTCATTGTTCTTCGTCTTTTTCTCTGCGTTTTTTATCTTTTTCTTTGGAGAGGCCGCCTGAAAAACAATCACATGAAACTTGTTTATCTGTGTAAGATGTTTCTCTAACCTGCAATTATATACTCTCAAAATATAACAAACATAGGAGGACAGCATAGAGTTAAAACTTTGGATTTTGTCTTTAACTGCGTTACCCTATATACTGTGCTAGTTAACACTGTTGACCATCATTCTCCATCTTGTATGATCCTTCATGTTTGAAACTGGTTCACAAGATTTTTTTTTCTAAGCTGTTGAGATGTTTCTCTTAGCTTCCTTTCTCCTTCTTTTCCCTTTGAATTTTCCAGTCATTACCAACCTCTCTAACTTCTCATCTTTTTCAAAAGGCCTCGTTATGTCTTGATGTGATGTCTCATTATATCTTGATGTGATGTCTCATTATATCTTGATGTGATGTCTCATTATATCTTGATGTGATGTCTCATTATATCTTGATGTGATGTCTCATTATATCTTGATGTGATGTCTCATTATGTCTTGATGTGATGTCTCATTATATCTTGATGTGATGTCTCGTTATATCTTGATGTGATGTCTCATTATATCTTGATGTGATGTCTAACAGAGGTCATGGTCATTGGAGGCACAATATTCCCACACAAAGAGATACATAAAACAACGTGGATATCTCCAGATGATAGAACTAGAAACCAGATAGACCATTTTTGTATTAGAAAGCAATACAGAACATCTCTCATGGATGTAAGGGCTTATAGGGGTGCAGATGTCAACAGTGATCACAACCTGTGCATAGGGAAAATAAAACTAAAATTGAAAAGTCAACACAAGAAATCAGTACACAGAAAGATAAACATCCACAGCCTACAAGAAGAAAATACTAACATTAATTTCAATCAGGAACTTGCCAATCATTCCAAAACACCCAGTGAAGTTGAGGAGATAGGTATAGATGAGTTATGGAATTCTTACAGCACAGCCATAATCACAGCAGCAAAAGTAAGCGCTGGATTGGAAAAACCAAATAGAAAAGCATGGATATCAGACTGCTTCTCTCCTAATTCTCTCTATAAAAAAAAATCACCCTATCCTCCTAACCAATACCCTAATCCACAAATGCTCTGAAAAATAAGCATGACTGAACCAAACTTCCCATGTCTAGAACTCTCGGAAAAACCTCTAAACCCACCTCCTCTAATTCTCTACTTCTTTTATACGAACATCTTTTCCCCTGACCTTTCTTCTGTCTCCTGGAGTCTTCCCCCACGTGTCCGAGACTGTTTTTCGACCTTGAGTTCCCAGAATAATCTTAATTTTTTAACAATAAACACTGTACTATAAATGTACACTTACCTTACTATAATTAACTTTTCCCTACACTAAAACTCGCAGTCTCTTGAAATGTTAGTTCTCACCTTCAAAACAGCGTGTAACCCTGACTTGACACACAAGATATATAAGCTTCACAAACAGCTTAGGTCAAGTTCACATTCGCAAAGGGGAACAAATCTTAACTTACTACGATATACGAGAATTATATCTCTTTGACTAGCTTTTTATTTATTTACTACAGAATTCTGTCACTCTATAAAAGAACGATCTCTACAGGTAAACATAGATTTATACTTGTGCTTTATTTATTACATGAAAGCATTTGATAGAGTTAGACAGGAAAATATGATGCATATTACTTAATATACATGGTAAGATACGAGAATTATTAAGAATATATACTGGAGTAAAAGAGCAGCATTAACAGTGAACAATGACATAGGTGAGTATCAGGATATAAAACGAGGCATGAGTTAAGGGTGTGCATTGTCATCTAATCTATTCTCATTATACAGTGAGAACATCATGAGAGAAGGGTGTGCATTGTCATCTAATCTATTCTCATTATACAGTGAGAACATCATGAAAGACATTAAAACTGTGAAAGTAATTAAAATAGGAGACCATAATATCATAACCTGAGATATGCTGATGACACCCTTCTAATAGCAGAAAAGTAAAAGAAATGTGCAAAAACTTGTGAATAAGATTATCACAGAGAACAGTAAAAGAGACATAAAACTAAACAGCAGCAAAACAAACGAACAAAAAGCTAAAACTGAAAAGAATACACAAGCCAGAGTGCAACATCCTTTCAAACAAGAAGACACTGACACAAGTAAATAAATCCATTTACCTTGAGCTAACAATAACAACTGATTGCAAGCGCACAAATGAAATAAAATCAGGAATAAGAAATGCACAGACAGCTTTTTCAGACATGAATAAGATACTAACAAATAAAACAATGCCCAAAAAGTTAAGGAAATGTTATTACAGTGATACACAGAGCCACTATTACTTTATATGATTGTGAAAATAGGGCAATTAAATAAAAAGATGACAAAGAAACTGGTTTATGTTGTAAAAATAGGGCAATTAAATAAAAATATTACAAAGAAACTGGTTTATATGATTGTGAAAATAGGGCAATTAAATAAAAAGATGACAAAGAAACTGTTTATGTTGTAAAAATAGGGCAATTAAATAAAATGACAAAGAAACTGGTTTATGTTGTAAAAATAGGGCAATTAAATAAAAATATTACAAAGAAACTGGTTTATATGATTGTGAAAATAGGGCAATTAAATAAAAAGATGACAAAGAAACTGGTTTATGTTGTAAAAATAGGGCAATTAAATAAAAAGATGACAAAGAAACTGGTTCATGTTGTAAAAATAGGGTAATTAAATAAAAATATTACAAAGAAACTGGTTTATATGATTGTGAAAATATGGCAATTAAACAAAAAGATGACAAAGAAACTAGTTTATATTGTTGTGAAAACAGGGCAATAAAACAAAAAGATGACAAAAAAACTAGTTTATATGCATTGTTGTGAAAATAGGGCAATCAAATTTTAACAAGATGACAAAGAAACAAGTTTATATTGTTGTGAAAATATGGCAATCAAACAAAAAGATGACAAAGAAACAAGTTTATATTGTTGTGAAAGTATGGCAATTAAATAAAAAGATAACAAAGAAACTGGAAGTAACAGGCATGTGGTTTTGGTAAAAGATGTAAAAAAATACCTTAGACAGACAGAAAAACAAAAGAAGAGGTCGTCAAAGCAGTTTCAGAACAGCGAAACCTTGTTAAAATGATGAGACAAAAACAATCAGATAGGCAGGCGCGGACCAACTGGTGGTAGTCTCAGAGAGTGAGGTGGAGTGGTAGATAGCTCTACTACTCCTATAAAATGCCTCATGGGCTCAGGCGGGTAAGAGGCACCTTAAAACCTCTCGCTCCCGCTGCCTTGAGGGTAGGACAGGGAGTCCAAAGCCTAGCGGAGAGTCCGTACACAAACCTTCAGGAGGCAACGGGAAACCACTGTCGTAGCTCCCAAGAACAATTATGCTTGTACAAAGTAATAGATTTGTCATGAACGACGTTAATGGATGTTCCTCTGAAACAGCCTCGTCCGGTAGGGCAGCTCACTAGCAACAGGTGAGGCCAGATCGTCATCGAGTTCAAAATAGCAACATGGAATGTTAGAACTTTACTCCAGGCTGGAAAATTGGAAAATGTAAAGAGTGAAATGGGAAGGATGAAGATCAACATATTAGGAATGAGTGAAGTTAGATGGACAGGTGCAGGGAAGATATACTCTGATAAATATACAATATATTCAGGAAATGAGAAACACGAACGAGCAGTAGGAATAATATTTGACAAACAAACAGCAAGGACAGTTGTAAGATATCTGAACATATCGGACCAACTGAAAGGACGACCAATAAACATAAATAATATACAGGTATACTCTTCAACATCTGAAAGTTCTGAACAAGAGGTACAGCTATTTTATAATGACATAGAGACAGTCCTGAAACACATAAAGTCACATGAAGTTACTATAGTGACGGGAGATTTTAATGCCAAAGTTGGTAAAGGAAGAACTTCAGATATCGTTGGTGACTATGGACTGGGGGAGAGGAATGACAGAGGTAGTAAATTAATTGAATGGACAAGAATACATAGCATGGTTGTAGGAAACACCTGGTTTAGACAACATCCCCGAAGACTGGCAACGTGGTGCAACCCAGACAAAAAAAGACATTTAACCAGATAGACTACATATTAATCAACAAACGATTCCGGAATGCATTACTGACAACAAAAACAATATCAGCAGCTGACTGCAATAGTAACCACGACCCACTGTGTGGAAAAATTAGAATAAAGCTAAAGAAAGCATTCAGAAAAGTGAGAAACATCAAACTGAATACAGAACACCTTAAAATGACAAAGAACTGCGAGATACAAAGTTATTATAACAATAGATGCAATAGCACAGATAAATAGTATAGATGAACAATGAGCAATGTTAAGAGATTATATCCACCAACTGTTAAGAAAATAATACCATCGAAAATAAGCCCCTAAAAATAAATGGATGACAGACGACATCTTAGGACTGATGGACAAGAGGAGGAGGAAAATATACAAGAAAAATACACAAGATAAATAAAGAAATAAGTGGCAAATGCAGAGATGCAAGGAAGTGTGGTTAAATGAACAGTGCAGGCAAATAGAGGACTCTCATAATAAAGACAGCAAAACATGCATAAATGAAGTACTGAACTCACAGGCAGGAAAATAAATATACCACAGGATGCCTGAAATCGAAAGAAAGTAAAATGTTAATGGGAAAAGAAAACATTGTGGACAGGTGGACAGAGTACATCGGTGAGTTATATGGAGGTGAAAGACCAGAATTAACACCAGATACTGAAAACTGTGATGGAAAACCAATACTTGAAGATGAAATCATAGATGCCATCAAACACATGAAGAAAGGAAAAGCGACTGGGTTTGATAATATAAGAAAAGAATAAATAGAGGGGCTAGAGGAGATAGGAATAAAAAATAATAACCAAGTTACTTAATGACACTTACAACAGTGGTTATATGCCCAGTGTCCTGATTAAATCCACGTTTATAGGTGCAGAGAAATGTTATGACCACTGGACTATCAACCTCTCATGTAACATAACGAAGCTACTTCTGAGAATAATTATGAGAAGAACAAGGAAAAAGATAAAAATGGAAATAGCAGATGAACAGTTTGGATTTGTTGAAGGAAAGTGAACACACAATGCCATTTATGCTTTACAAACACTAATAGAAAGAGCTTTAGAAGTACAGAAAGATCTATACTTATGCTTCATTGATTACACCAAGACATTCGACAAAGTGACACATAATGAAATGATTTAAATGCTTGAAGACATCAATATAGACGGCAAAGATCTCATGATTGTAAAACGTCTATACTGGCAGCAAGAAGCAGCAGTTCCAGTTGAAAATAGAACTGGAAAATATCCACCAATAAAACAAGGGGTGCGACAAGGATGTGTACTATCTCCAGACCTTTTTTCTCTGTACAGCGAGAATATTCTAAGAACGATCATCACAGACCAGGCATATAAATTGGAGGATACAATATTAACAACCTTTGGTATGCTGACGATACAGTACTGATAGCTGAGAACGAACCAACAAGACCTGCAAAATCTATTGGATAAAGTCGCTAAAGGAAGTGAGCAGAAAGGGTTTAATTTAGACATAAAAAAGACAGAGACTGTGGTTATATCTAAGAAACAGAAGCCACCAACATGCAGTATAAAATTAAATGGAACTATTCTAAAGCAGGTGCAGAAATGCAAGTACCTTGGAGCAGTAATAACTTCAGATGGGAAATGCAGAACAGAAATTAGGAACAGAATAGGCCAAGCAAAGACTGCATTTCAGAGAATGAGAAACATTTTAACTAACACATCCTTATCAATGAATGTTAGAAAACGAGCCCTAAAATGCTATATTGAACCTATCTTGTTATATGGAATTGAATCATGGACAAAAATCATTGGAAACAGCAGAAATGTGGTTTATTAGAAGAATGTTGCGAATCCCCTGGACAGCAAAAATAACTAATGAAGAATGTATGAGAAGAGCTGGAGAGACAAAAAACCTTGTCAAAAAGATAAGAGAGCGACAATGTACTTTCATCGGACACACAATGAGAAGAGGGGGCATTGAAAATATTATAAGAACAGGAAAAATAGAGGGAAGAAGAGCCAGGCGAAGACCAAGAGAAATAATACTGGACAGTCTGACGGGATAGTGTGAGAGGAGATCACCAACTGAGCTGATAGCATGCATGAAAGATCGTGTACTCTGGAGAAGCATAATAGCCAAACCAAGTCGACATGGCACCTGATCATGACGATGACTGACAATCAATATTTCTTGGCCATGTCATGATAAAACAAGTTGACGAAACCTGGATATGATTGAAAATTTCAAGGAAAAAATGAAGAGAGGAAGACCAAGAGGAAAATATCTAAGAGAATTGAGGAAGTGGTTTTAGAAAAGAAAAGCATCTGAATTATTGAAAAGAACCAAGGACTGCACTACCAGACGTGGTACGTAATAATAATACTAATAATAATAATAATACTAGTAATAATGATAATAAATGTACAAAACCCTCATTGTTTCCATATATGAAATTGATTTTATCTACAACAAATGTACAACAAAATGTACAACAATATCTATATAGTTGGTATAGGAAGGGAGAACTATTTCATGGGTTTTTTCAAGTGTGAGTAGTTACCATACTTCCTATTGCTCACTATTTGTCCCTGCATATCTCTAAAATTAATGTACATGAAATTAACAACTTACTACTGTAATATAATAATGAAAACAAATTGAATGAGCATAATGTACTGATAGTAATATTAAAATAGCATTGAATAAAATGTCAAAGTTAATATTTTAACCAAAACAACAGACGTGTCATACGACAGTATCAAAATGTTAAGATATTTTAGAATTCTTGTAATTCCCATGATTCCCCTTAAGTCTAAATGTTTAACATCTTCATGATATTACCAGTGTCCTGTACACCAGATAAGACCCTCTGTTACTGTGTGCCTCTTTTAGTTGATGAAACTTTTGTTCCTAGTATTCCTGACCGATGACTTATACCTGCAGTATTTGTTTAGTCTACAACATTATGGGCAGCGTGTGCAACTCTGAGGTGTAGGCCCCTATTTCTTTAAAGAGGAGTGGACATACAGTAATAATAAATTCTGATCACTATACTTTCATGTTGCTTAACTTTCTTTTCCAGAACTGAACAGATGTTGTGTTTATACACGACATGTTTGTTTCAAACACAATGGAATAACCTACATGACATGTATGTTTCAAACACAATGGAGCGACCTACATGACATGTATGTTTCAAACACAATGGAATGACCTACATGACATGTATGTTTCAAACACAATGGAGCGACCTACATGACATGTATGTTTCAAACACAATAGAGCGATCTATATGACATATATGTTTCAAACACAATTGAACGATCTCTCATACGCAAATGAAGATTATCAAAGAAAGATTTCCAGGCTATGTCATTTCCCAGGTCGGTGACTTGCCATGACCTCCTCAATCACCTGTCCTTTCTGTTTGTTATTGTTTCCTTTGGGGCTACCTCAAAGGAAAAGTGTTTTCCAATAAACCATGAACTACAAGCAGCTATTCATCAGGAAATTAGGGCAATACAATAAAGGAATTTGGATGATGTCCTCAAGCATAAATGAACAACCACTTAAGTTTTACCACGTGTTTATAAATGGCAAACAGTGGTATATACATTCCATGCAATAAAACTTGCCAATATAGGAAATGCACCAGTCTGGTTTTACTGAAAAAGTATCAAGTTCCCCTGTCGGATCCCGTATTATGGTCCTGGAAGTAGTATACAGACTGAGGGAACTAGACCACCCATATGGGGCCTTCCCATATCGAAAAGAGGGCCCCAGCTCATTTGAGTGAGTGGTTGTATCATATTTTTTGTCATACAGCTGCATCCTTCACCTGGGGGGGGGGGGGGGGCAAATGTAGCAATTATTTAACGATAGGGGTCATGGGACGCATGCTGGCAAAAAATCCCGCTACTTCAGGCTTGATAATCTCTTTCTCTGCATAACAAAGATGCCTTCACGGACCAGTGCAGCTGCAACTTCTTTTCTGCGGTCTTTGTCAACTTTCCTCGGCAGCCTTCAGCGCATGCGCAAGACAAGCGCTATTTGTGTGTAGGGGACAAATTTAACCCTCGCAGCCTTCCATGCCCTCAGAGCAGCCTCAACATCATCACCACCCCGCTGTTGTAGCTCTCGCCGACGCTGGGCAGCTTGTCAGGATTTCCACCCCCACCCCTCCCTATGGCTGTAAACCTGCCTGTCTGCATAGCCAGACGAAGCCGTTCTACCCCTGTCTGAGCCCCGTCTTTCACAATCCTCCTTCTATGAGGAACTTTCTTATTTTTTCTAAAAAAATAATTGGATCTGTGGGGGTAAAAATGTTGAGAACGGCTGCTCTAACAGATTTATATCAAGATAAGTGAAAGAGAAAACAGAAAGAATATAAAGGTATAAAGATTTATGTATAAATAAATGTTGTGATGTAGGGGAAATAACAGTAAAAATAATGAGACCGGGGCTTTTTCCGCCGAAGTTGTCTCCTATTGCAGATTGTTGGTAAGCGGAGGGAAACTTTTTTGTTCACTTTATATTTTTTAAAACACAGTGAGGTTCCTCAGAACTGTTCCGTATCTTGTTGTTGATGATAAGTTGTGTTATCCCTTGACTTTCTAATATGTTTATGAATCAAAAATTCTTTCTCAAAAACTTTCATTTTGTTACATTTTCCTAAGGTCATTTCTTAAATGTATTGTTTAACTTAAAATTCCCTATTTTTATGTTTATTTTTAAAACTTAAATGTTATCTAGTACATGTTGTTTTCTTGTTCTAGACAGAATATCAACTATTGTAGGTTATGCCAAGCATCATTTTGTTCAACAGTTGCTGTCATGGCTGACTCTAACAATGTTAGATTTATATACTTATCCACTTTAACAGCAAGCAATGTTTGTATTGCAGGGTCCACTTTCCTTGTGCTTGCCAGTTCTAACTTCAGTTTTGATATTTTATATTTAAATATCTCATCTCAAGTTTTAAAAAAAAGTTGGTGAAGTCCACGGTATATACACGGGAAAAAGGGGGGGGGGGGGAGGGACTGGAGTGACTGGAACATCCTCATAGGGCCCTCCCCAAGCCGAAGATAAAGAGAGCCCCCAACTCAACTTCTGAGTGAGTGGTTTATCATGTGTCAGATGTGTATACAATAGTAAAAAGGTGAAATTACGGTACAGAGATCAGAAAGATTCACTGCACGATGAGTTCAAACGTTTTGTTAAAGTAAATATTTTAATTTAGAAAAAAAAATTACCCGCCATGTATATCCAGTCACTCACGAGTGGGTACAGAACGTCTACACTATTACACCTACGCCAACAAGCGGAGAGATATGGACTTCTAAAATCTACGACCAGAAAGTTCCTCATAGAAGGAGGATTGTGAAAGACGGGGCTCAGACAGGGGTAGAACGGCTTCGTCTGGCTATGCAGACAGGTAGGTTTACAGCCATCCAGGGAGGGGTGGGGGTGGAAATCCTGACAAGCTGCCCAGCGTCGGCGAGAGCTACAACAGCGGGGTGGTGATGATGTTGAGGCTGCTCTGAGGGCATGGAAGGCTGCGAGGGTTAAATTTGTCCCCTACACACAAATAGCGCTTGTCTTGCGCATGCGCTGAAGGCTGCCGAGGAAAGTTGACAAAGACCGCAGAAAAGAAGTTGCAGCTGCACTGGTCCGTGAAGGCATCTTTGTTATGCAGAGAAAGAGATTATCAAGCCTGAAGTAGCGGGATTTTTTGCCAGCATGCGTCCCATGACCCCTATCGTTAAATAATTGCTACATTTGCCCCCCCCCCCCCAGGTGAAGGATGCAGCTGTATGACAAAAAATATGATACAACCACTCACTCAAATGAGCTGGGGCCCTCTTTTCGATATGGGAAGGCCCCATATGGGTGGTCTAGTTCCCTCAGTCTGTATACTACTTCCAGGACCATAATACGGGATCCGACAGGGGAACTTGATACTTTTTCAGTAAAACCAGACTGGTGCATTTCCTATATTGGCAAGTTTTATTGCATGGAATGTATATACCACTGTTTGCCATTTATAACACGTGGTAAAACTTAAGTGGTTGTTCATTTATGCTTGAGGACATCATCCAAATTCCTTTATTGTATTGCCCTAATTTCCTGATGAATAGCTGCTTGTAGTTCATGGTTTATTGGAAAACACTTTTCCTTTGAGGTAGCCCCAAAGGAAACAATAACAAACAGAAAGGACAGGTGATTGAGGAGGTCATGGCAAGTCACCGACCTGGGAAATGACATAGCCTGGAAATCTTTCTTTGATAATCTTCATTTGCGTATGAGAGATCGTTCAATTGTGTTTGAAACATATATGTCATATAGATCGCTCTATTGTGTTTGAAACATACATGTCATGTAGGTCGCTCCATTGTGTTTGAAACATACATGTCATGTAGGTCATTCCATTGTGTTTGAAACATACATGTCATGTAGGTCGCTCCATTGTGTTTGAAACATACATGTCATGTAGGTTATTCCATTGTGTTTGAAACAAACATGTCGTGTATAAACACAACATCTGTTCAGTTCTGGAAAAGAAAGTTAAGCAACATGAAAGTATAGTGATCAGAATTTATTATTACTGTATGTCCACTCCTCTTTAAAGAAATAGGGGCCTACACCTCAGAGTTGCACACGCTACCCATAATGTTGTAGACTAAACAAATACTGCAGGTATAAGTCATCGGTCAGGAATACTAGGAACAAAAGTTTCATCAACTAAAAGAGGCACACAGTAACAGAGGGTCTTATCTGGTGTACAGGACACTGGTAATATCATGAAGATGTTAAACATTTAGACTTAAGGGGAATCATGGGAATTACAAGAATTCTAAAATATCTTAACATTTTGATACTGTCGTATGACACGTCTGTTGTTTTGGTTAAAATATTAACTTTGACATTTTATTCAATGCTATTTTAATATTACTATCAGTACATTATGCTCATTCAATTTGTTTTCATTATTATATTACAGTAGTAAGTTGTTAATTTCATGTACATTAATTTTAGAGATATGCAGGGACAAATAGTGAGCAATAGGAAGTATGGTAACTACTCACACTTGAAAAAACCCATGAAATAGTTCTCCCTTCCTATACCAACTATATAGATATTGTTGTACATTTTGTTGTACATTTGTTGTAGATAAAATCAATTTCATATATGGAAACAATGAGGGTTTTGTACATTTATTATCATTATTACTAGTATTATTATTATTATTAGTATTATTATTACGTACCACGTCTGGTAGTGCAGTCCTTGGTTCTTTTCAATAATTCAGATGCTTTTCTTTTCTAAAACAACTTCCTCAATTCTCTTAGATATTTTCCTCTTGGCCTTCCTCTCTTCATTTTTTCCTTGAAATTTTCAATCATATCCAGGTTTCGTCAACTTGTTTTATCATGACATGGCCAAGAAATATTGATTGTCAGTCATCGTCATGATCAGGTGCCGTGTCGACTTGGTTTGGCTATTATGCTTCTCCAGAGTACACGATCCTTCATGCATGCTATCAGCTCAGTTGGTGATCTCCTCTCACATTATCCCGTCAGACTGTCCAGTATTATTTCTCTTGGTCTTCGCCTGGCTCTTCTTCCCTCTATTTTTCCTGTTCTTATAATATTTTCAATGCCCCCTCTTCTCATTGTGTGTCCGATGAAAGTACATTGTCGCTCTCTTATCTTTTTGACAAGGTTTTTTTGTCTCTCCAGCTCTTCTCATACATTCTTCATTAGTTACTTTTGCTGTCCAGGGGATTCGCAACATTCTTCTAATAAACCACATTTCTGCTGTTTCCAATGATTTTTGTCCATGATTCACTTCCATATAACAAGATAGGTTCAATATAGCATTTTAGGGCTCGTTTTCTAACATTCATTGATAAGGATGTGTTGGCTAATATGTTTCTCATTCTCTGAAATGCAGTCTTTGCTTGGCCTATTCTGTTCCTAATTTCTGTTCTGCATTTCCCATCTGAAGTTATTACTGCTCCAAGGTATTTGAATTTCTGCACTTGCTTTAGAATAGTTCCGTTTAAGTTAATACTGCATGCTGGTGGATTCTGTTTCTTAGATATAACCATAGTCTCTCTTTTTGATGTTCAAAGTAAGGCCTTTCTGTTCACTTTCTTTGGCGACTTTATCCAAGAGATTTTGCAGGTATTGTTGTTTTCAGCTATCAGTACTGTGTTGTCAGCATACTGAAGATTGCTAATAGTGTATCCTCCTATTTGTATGCCTGGTTCTGTGATGATCGTTCTTAGAATATTCTCGCTGTACAGAGAAAAAAGGTCTGGAGATAGTACACATCCTTGTCGCACCCCTTGTTTTATAGGTTGATATTTTCCAGTTCTATTTTCAACTCGATTTGCTGCTTCTTGCTGCCAGTATAGACGTTTTACAATCATGAGGTCTTTGCCGTCTATATTGATGTCTTCAAGCATTTAAATCATTTCATTATGTGTCACTTTGTCGAATGTCTTGGTGTAATCAATGAAGCATAAGTATAGATCATTCTGTACTTCTAAAGCTCTTTCTTTTAGTGTTCGTAAAGCATAAATGGCATTGTGTGTTCCCTTTCCTTCAACAAATCCAAACTGTTCATCTACTACTTCCAGTTTTATCTTTTTCCTTGTTCTTCTCATAATGATTCTCAGAAGTAGCTTCGTTATGTGACATGAGAGGCTGATAGTCCAGTGGTCATAACATTTCTCTGCACCTATAAACGTGGATTTAATCAGGACACTGGGCATATAACCACTGTTGTAAGTGTCATTAAGTAACTTGGTTATTATTTTTTATTCCTATCTCCTCTAGCCCCTCTATTTATTCTTTTCTTATATTATCAGACCCAGTCGCTTTTCCTTTCTTCATGTGTTTGATGGCATCTATGATTTCATCTTCAAGTATTGGTTTTCCATCACAGTTTTCAGTATCTGGTGTTAATTCTGGTCTTTCACCTCCATATAACTCACCGATGTACTCTGTCCACCTGTCCACAATGTTTTCTTTTCCCATTAACATTTTACTTTCTTTCGATTTCAGGCATCCTGTGGTATATTTTATTTTCCTGCCTGTGAGTTCAGTACTTCATTTATGCATGTTTTTGCTGTCTTTATTATGAGAGTCCTCTATTTGCCTGCACTGTTCATTTAACCACACTTCCTTTGCATCTCTGCATTTGCCACTTATTTCTTTATTTATCTTGTTGTATTTTTCTTGTATATTTTCCTCCTCCTCTTGTCCATCAGTCCTAAGATGTCGTCTGTCATCCATTTATTTTTAGGGGCTTATTTTTCGATGGTATTATTTTCTTAACAGTTTGGTGGATATAATCTCTTAACATTGCTCATTGTTCATCTATACTATTTATCTGTGCTATTGCATCTATTTGTTATAATAACTTTGTATCTCGCAGTTCTTTGTCATTTTTAAGGTGTTCTGTATTCAGTTTGATGTTTCTCACTTTTCTGAATGCTTTCTTTAGCTTTATTCTAATTTTTCCACACAGTGGGTCGTGGTTACTATTGCAGTCAGCTGCTGATATTGTTTTTGTTGTCAGTAATGCATTCCGGAATCGTTTGTTGATTAATATGTAGTCTATCTGGTTAAATGTCTTTTTTGTCTGGGTTGCACCACGTTGCCAGTCTTCGGGGATGTTGTCTAAACCAGGTGTTTCCTACAACCATGCTATGTATTCTTGTCCATTCAATTAATTTACTACCTCTGTCATTCCTCTCCCCCAGTTCATAGTCACCAACGATATCTGAAGTTCTTCCTTTACCACCTTTGGCATTAAAATCTCCCGTCACTATAGTAACTTCATGTGACTTTATGTGTTTCAGGACTGTCTCCATGTCATTATAAAATAGCTGTACCTCTTGTTCAGAACTTTCAGATGTTGAAGAGTATACCTGTAAAATATTTATGTTTATTGGTCGTCCTTTCAGTTGGTCCGATATGTTCAGATATCTTACAACTGTCCTTGCTGTTTGTTTGTCAAATATTATTCCTACTGCTCGTTCGTGTTTCTCATTTCCTGAATATATTGTATATTTATCAGAGTATATCTTCCCTGCACCTGTCCATCTAACTTCACTCATTCCTAATATGTTGATCTTCATCCTTCCCATTTCACTCTTTACATTTTCCAATTTTCCAGCCTGGAGTAAAGTTCTAACATTCCATGTTGCTATTTTGAACTCGATGACGATCTGGCCTCACCTGTTGCTAGTGAGCTGCCCTACCGGACGAGGCTGTTTCAGAGGAACATCCATTAACGTCGTTCATGACAAATCTATTACTTTGTACAAGCATAATTGTTCTTGAGAGCTACGACAGTGGTTTCCCGTTGCCTCCTGAAGGTTTGTGTACGGACTCTCCGCTAGGCTTTGGACTCCCTGTCCTACCCTCAAGGCAGCGGGAGCGAGAGGTTTTAAGGCGCCTCTTACCCGCCTGAGCCCATGAGGCATTTTATAGGAGTAGTAGAGCTATCTACCACTCCACCTCACTCTCTGAGACTACCACCAGTTGGTCCGCGCCTGCTTATTTGATTGTTTTTGTCTCATCATTTTAACAAGGTTTCGCTGTTCTGAAACTGCTTTGACGACCTCTTCTTTTGTTTTTCTGTCTGTCTAAGGTATTTTTTTACATCTTTTACCAAAACCACATGCCTGTTACTTCCAGTTTCTTTGTTATCTTTTTATTTAATTGCCATACTTTCACAACAATATAAACAAGTTTCTTTGTCATCTTTTTGTTTGATTGCCTTATTTTCACAACAATATAAACAAGTTTCTTTGTCATCTTTTTTATTTGATTGCCCTATTTTCACAACCATATAAATTAGTTTCTTTGTCATCTTTTTGTTTGATTGCCATATTTTCACAACAATATAAACCAGTTTCTTTGTCATCTTGTTAAAATTTGATTGCCCTATTTTCACAACAATATAAACTAGTTTCTTTGTCATCTTTTTGTTTTATTGCCCTGTTTTCACAACAATATAAACTAGTTTCTTTGTCATCTTTTTGTTTAATTGCCCTATTTTCACAACCATATAAACCAGTTTCTTTGTCATCTTTTTATTTAATTTATTGTATTTTTACAACACAAACCAGTTTCTTTGTCATCTTTTTATTTAATTGCCCTATTTTTACAACATAAACCAGTTTCTTTGTCATCTTTTTATTTAATTGCCCTATTTTCACAATCATATAAACCAGTTTCTTTGTAATATTTTTATTTAATTGCCCTATTTTTACAACATAAACCAGTTTCTTTGTCATCTTTTTATTTAATTGCCCTATTTTTACAATATAAACCAGTTTCTTTGTCATCTTTTTATTTAATTGCCCTATTTTCACAACCATATAAACCAGTTTCTTTGTAATATTTTTATTTAATTGCCCTATTTTTACAACATAAACCAGTTTCTTTGTCATCTTTTTATTTAATTGCCCTATTTTTAGAACATAAACCAGTTTCTTTGTAATATTTTTATTTAAGTGCCCTATTTTTACAACATAAACCAGTTTCTTTGTCATCTTTTTATTTAATTGCCCTATTTTCACAACCATATAAAGTAATAGTGGCTCTGTGTATCACTGTAATAACATTTCCCTCACTTTTAGAGGCATTGTTTTATTTGTTTGTATCTTATTCATGTCTGAAAAAGCTGTCTGTCCTTTTCTTATTCCTGATTTTATTTTGTTTGTGCGTTTGCCATCAGCTGTTATTGTTATCTCAGGGTAATTGGATTTATCTACTTGTGTCAGTGTCTTCTTGTTTGAAAGGATGTTGCACTCTGGATTGTGTATTCTTTTCAGTTTTACCTTTTTGTTCGTTTGTTTTGCTGCTGTTTAGTTTTATGTCTCTTTTACTGTTCTCTTTGATAATCTTATTCACAAGTTTCTGCACATTTCTTTTACTTTTCTGCTATTAGAAGGGTGTCATCAGCATATCTCAGGTTATGATATTATGGTCTCCTATTTTAATTACTTTCACAGTTTTAATGTCTTTCATGATGTTCTCACTGTATAATGAGAATAGATTAGATGACAATGCACAACCTTCTCTCATGATGTTCTCACTGTATAATGAGAATAGATTAGATGACAATGCACATCCTTACTCTTGCCTCGTTTTATATCCTGATACTCACCTATGTCATTGTTCACTGTTAATGCTGCTCTTTTTACTCCAGTATATATTCTTAATAATTCTCGTATCTTACCATGTATATTAAGTAATATGTGTCATATTTTCATGTCTAACTCTATCAAATGCTTTCATTTAATAAATAAAGCACAAGTATAAATCTATGTTTACCTGTAGAGATCGTTCTTTTATAGAGTGACAGAATTCTGTAGTAAATAAATAAAAAGCTAGTCAAAGAGATATAATTCTCGTATATCGTAGTAAGTTAAGATTTGTTCTCCCTTGTGAATGTGAACTTGACTTAAGCTGTTTGTGAAGCTTATATATCTTGTGTGTCAAGTCAGGGTTACACGCGATTTGACAATGAGAACTAAAATTTGAAGAGACTTGCGAGTTTTAGTGTAGGGAACAGTTAATTATAGTAAGGTAAGTGTAAATTTATAGTACAGTGTTTATTGTTAAAAAATTATGGTTATTCTGGGAACTCAAGGTCGAAAAACAGTCTCGGACACGTGGGGGAAGACTCCAGGAGACAGAAGAAAGGTCAGGGGAAAAGATGTTCGTATAAAAGAAGTAGAGAATTAGAGGAGGTGGGTTTAGAGGTTTTTCCGAGAGTTCTAGACTTGGGAAGTTAGGTTCAGTCATGCTTATTTTTCAGAGCATTTGTGGATTAGGGTATTGGTTAGGAGGATAGGGTGATTTTTTTGATAGAGAGAATTAGGAGAGAAGCAGTAAGGAAAGTTTCCTAGTTTTAGGAATGATATGATGTTAGATAATGTTGTAGCAGTTCTAGACTGATTGGCCAGTTAGGTGAAATGTTAGCTGTAAAATGCGTTTTGGTAATGTGTTGGATTTTAGTTTGGCTTCATTCTGACATCATTAAATATGTTATTTTTGCTACTGATTGATTTGTGGTCTTTTTTTCTAGGTAGTAATTTTCACTCTCTCCCAATGTGGCAAACTAAGTTCTTGCCGGGGAGTGTAGCATTTTGTTGAGTCTGCCATACTCACGTGTCATCCTCCATCTTATCATTAATAAAAGTGTTATCCTGGTGTTAAAACAACTACTTTATTGGTTAGTCACTCAACGTTGTTGATATGTAGGTGGTGTTGAACGCTTGCCAAGTTTAGTTCTGCTGTGCTGTTGTTGTCTGGTGGTGAAGTCGTGTGTCTGGGTGTATTATATTTCATTCTGAACAAGGAAGAGATAGAAAGTTAAAAAATATTTCACAGATAAAACTCTAATTATCTTGTTTCTGAGCAGTAGTTCAAAACTATTAATAGTTCATTTCACCAGACTTTTGACCATTGAGTAGCAGCACACGTACATCGCCATATACATATAGTCCACCAGACTTCTGACCATTGAGTAGCAGCACACGTACACCGACATATACATATAGTCCACCAGACTTCTGACCATTGAGTAGCAGCACACGTACATCGCCATATAACATATAGTCCACCAGACTTCTGACCATTGAGTAGCAGCACACGTACATCGCCATATAACATATAGTCCACCAGACTTCTGACCATTGAGTAGCAGCACACGTACACCGACATATACATATAGTCCACCAGACTTCTGACCATTGAGTAGCAGCACACGTACACCGACATATACATATAGTCCACCAGACTTCTGACCATTGAGTAGCAGCACACGTACACCGACATATAACATATAGTCCACCAGACTTCTGACCATTGAGTAGCAGCACACGTACCTCGCCATATACATATAGTCCACCAGACTTCTGACCATTGAGTAGCAGCACACGTACATCGCCATATACATATAGTCCACCAGACTTCTGACCATTGAGTAGCAGCACACGTACATCGCCATATACATATAGTCCACCAGACTTCTGACCATTGAGTAGCAGCACACGTACCTCGCCATATACATATAGTCCACCAGACTTCTGACCATTGAGTAGCAGCACACGTACATCGCCATATACATATAGTCCACCAGACTTCTGACCATTGAGTAGCAGCACACGTACATCGCCATATACATATAGTCCACCAGACTTCTGACCATTGAGTAGCAGCACACGTACATCGCCATATACATATAGTCCACCAGACTTCTGACCATTGAGTAGCAGCACACGTACACCGACATATACATATAGTCCACCAGACTTCTGACCATTGAGTAGCAGCACACGTACATCGCCATATACATATAGTCCACCAGACTTCTGACCATTGAGTAGCAGCACACGTACACCGCCATATACATATAGTCCACCAGACTTCTGACCATTGAGTAGCAGCACACGTACACCGACATATACATATAGTCCACCAGACTTCTGACCATTGAGTAGCAGCACACGTACACCGACATATACATATAGTCCACCAGACTTCTGACCATTGAGTAGCAGCACACGTACACCGACATATACATATAGTCCACCAGACTTCTGACCACTGAGTAGCAGCACACGTACCTCGCCATATACATATAGTCCACCAGACTTCTGACCATTGAGTAGCAGCACACGTACATCGCCATATACATATAGTCCACCAGACTTCTGACCATTGAGTAGCAGCACACGTACATCGCCATATACATATAGTCCACCAGACTTCTGACCATTGAGTAGCAGCACACGTACATCGCCATATACATATAGTCCACCAGACTTCTGACCATTGAGTAGCAGCACACGTACACCGACATATACATATAGTCCACCAGACTTCTGACCATTGAGTAGCAGCACACGTACACCGACATATACATATAGTCCACCAGACTTCTGACCATTGAGTAGCAGCACACGTACACCGCCATATACATATAGTCCACCAGACTTCTGACCATTGAGTAGCAGCACACGTACACCGACATATACATATAGTCCACCAGACTTCTGACCATTGAGTAGCAGCACACGTACACCGACATATAACATATAGTAGACCTCTTCACGGGCGCCATTCTGAGGGCACTTTATATTTATGAAAGGCGTTCTTCTTCAACAGCTCTTTATACATATTACTGGATTATTTTTGCTTTTTCCTTCAACAAAACTACATTAGTCTTATGTGATTTCAGTTTTTAATCTTATTTCATATTCGCGGGTTAATGATTCTTAATAGCAATATTTTGTAATGTGGCTTATTGAACTGATTGTGATCAGATTTTGTTGTCCCATCTTTCTTTGAAGTGATAATGGATCTGGACAGACTTGATGGTATATGTTCTGTGTCATATAGATCATATCTTGGATGGTATATGTTCTGTGTCATATAGATCATATCTTGGAGACTTGTTACTTTTTCTATAGCAATATCTCCTAGTGCTAAGATCATTTCTCTTGTGATGTTATTATATTCTGGTGCCTTATTTGCCTGCATTTGTTTGATTGCATTTTTACTCTCATTTTCAGAATTAGTGGTCCTTCATTATTCATGCTTACATTGAACTGTTTACTTTCTCTTTTCATCATACAAGTGCCGTATGTATGCTCTGACCATCTCTCCATGATTTTCTCTTTTTCCATAATAACTTTTCTCTTCTTTGTTTTCAGACAGCCTGTTGCTTTCTTTGTTCTTTTTCCACAAAGTTCTTTCATCTTTATTTGAAATTCTTTCCCATTATAAAACTGTTTTCCAGTTTCATCACTTTGTTCTAATTCCACCTTTCTTTCTTTTCCTTGCATTTCCTTCTTATTTCTTTGTTAATCTCTTCATACTTTTTGGCTATATTTATTCTTCCTTCTCTTCTTCATCAGTTCTAGAATTATATCTGTCACCCATTTTGTTTCTTCTCTCGTCTTTGTTCCTTTCTTACTAGTTGAAGCATGATTTGGCAAGAGAATGACTATAAGGCGGTGGTTTCCCTTTGCCTTCCACTCTTTTTGTATACAGTTTTATTCACTAGACTTTGTGTATTGTTTTCTCCGCTAGATTTTGTGTACAGTTTTATCCTTTAGACTTTGTCTAAAGAGATTGACCAGCAAACCACCAGGGTACCTGTTTTGGTCTACGGATGTTTATCCAAATGTTTACAGCTGTCATCTACATCTAAAGGTCCTTCCACCATCCGCCACCCGGTGCCTTGTATGGCTTCGAAAAATCTGAGACAAAGCATTTTAGGCGAGAGAGAAAGAAAAATGACAAGTTACCTGGGACATGAACCTCGCTAGCATGTATTGCTGTATAGTTGTCGTACAACATATAAAATATAGTAGACCTCTTCACGGGCGCCATTCTGAGGGCACTTTATATTTGTGAAAGGCATTCTTCTTCAACAGCTCTTTATACATATTACTGGATTATTGTTGCTGTTTCCTTCAACAAAACCACATTAGTCTTATGTGATTTCAGTTTTTAATCTTATTTCATATTCGCGGGTTAATGATTCTTAATAGCAATATTTTGTAATATGGCTTACTGAACTGATTGTGATCAGATTTTGTTGTCCCATCTTTCTTTGAAGTGATAACGGATCTGGACAGACTTGATGGTATATGTTCTGTGTCATATAGATCATATCTTGGATGGTATATGTTCTGTGTCATATAGATCATATCTTGGAGACTTGTTACTTTTTCTATAGCAATATCTCCTAATGCCATGATCATTTCTCTTGTGATGTTATTATGTTCTGGTGCCTTATTTGCCTACATTTGTTTGATTGCATTTTTACTCTCATTTTCAGAATTAGTGGTCCTTCATTATTCATGCTTACATTGAACTGCTTACTTTCTCTTTTCATCATACAAGTGCCGTATGTATGCTCTGACCATCTCTCCACGATTTTCTCTTTTTCCATAATAACTTTACTCTCCTTTGTTTTCAGACAGCCTGTTGCTTTCTTTGTTCTTTTTCCACAAAGTTCTTTCATCTTTATTTGAAATTCTTTCCCATTATAAAACTGTTTTCCAGTTTCATCACTTTGTTCTAATTCCACCTTTCTTTCTTTTCCTTGCATTTCCTTCTTATTTCTTTGTTAATCTCTTCATACTTTTTGGCTATATTTATTCTTCCTTCTCTTCTTCATCAGTTCTAGAATTATATCTGTCACCCATTTTGTTTCTTCTCTCGTCTTTGTTCCTTTCTTACTAGTTGAAGCATGATTTGGCAAGAGAATGACTATAAGGCGGTGGTTTCCCTTTGCCTTCCACTCTTTTTGTATACAGTTTTATTCACTAGACTTTGTGTATTGTTTTCTCCGCTAGATTTTGTGTACAGTTTTATCCTTTAGACTTTGTCTAAAGAGATTGACCAGCAAACCACCAGGGTACCTGTTTTGGTCTACGGATGTTTATCCAAATGTTTACAGCTGTCATCTACATCTAAAGGTCCTTCCACCATCCGCCACCCGGTGCCTTGTATGGCTTCGAAAAATCTGAGACAAAGCATTTTAGGCGAGAGAGAAAGAAAAATGACAAGTTACCTGGGACATGAACCTCGCTAGCATGTATTGCTGTATAGTTGTCGTACAACATATAAAATGATAAGTGTCAGACTGAAGTTAACAATACTCGGTATTCTTACTATAGAATCACTTCTTAGAGTTCTTACTATAGAATCACTACTCAGAGTTCTTACTATAGAATCACTACTTAGAATTCTTACTATAGAATCACTAATTAGAATTCTTACTATAGAATCACTACTCAGAGTTCTTACTATAGAATCACTACTTAGAATTCTTACTATAGAATCACTAATTAGAATTCTTACTATAGAATCACTACTCAGAATTCTTACTATAGAATCACTACTCAGAATTCTTACTATAGAATCACTACTCAGAATTCTTACTATAGAATCACTAATTAGAATTCTTACTATAGAATCACTACTCAGAATTCTTACTATAGAATCACTAATTAGAATTCTTACTATAGAATCACTTCTTTGAGTTCTTACTATAGAATCACTGCTCAGAATTCTTACTATAGAGTCACTACTCAAAATCATACAAATATTTGTTACTGCATTACATTACATACAGTTTCAAAAGCAGTGCCTACTTTTATCAAAACACTACTCTGAGCTTCTCCTCTGATTTAGATGCATGTAATTAAACACGTATTTTGGTTGCCGTTTTATCACATTTTAATAATGGTAAGTAGAATTATGTATACACTATTCTCTTCTGTCCTGCTTATTATGCCTGCACATTTCATATGTCTTCTCAGGACTTCTCAGCCCTACATTTCACTAATATTATCCCTTAGTGACTCTGTAATTTGACTCCGTAGTGTTAACCAGTTTATCAAGGACAGACAGTCAAAATTTCCCTCTTTCAAACAGTCGAGGTCCATCTCTTTCGTCGGTGCTTCGTTGTCGGCTTTAGTGCCTTCTTGGAGTCTGGTGGGTGTCTGTTGGTGTCTACCTGGTGTCTGTTGGTGTCTACCTGGTGTCTGTTGGTGTCTACCTGGTGTCTGTTGGTGTCTGCTTACTATAAGCTTACAGACCAACTCTCTCAGCTAGGACAGTCACTCAGTGGCAACGAAGATAGCTGTATAGATTATGACAGTTTTATTTGGTGCAGGTGGTGACATAATGGCGATGACGATGAGTGGAAAACAGGGCCAGAGACAATTCTAAATAACACGACATGACGTCACTCCAGCAAGAC
Organism: Achatina immaculata; assembly: GCA_009760885.1. Classification (NCBI taxonomy): domain Eukaryota; kingdom Metazoa; phylum Mollusca; class Gastropoda; order Stylommatophora; family Achatinidae; genus Lissachatina; species Lissachatina immaculata. The sequence continues at coordinate 38,172,182 of CM019706.1, forward strand.
AACATATATGATTCCAGGCGTCTACAAACGGCAAGAAGACTTCGAAGCCAACAGAATCCTGCCACATACTAGATTCACTATTCTATACTACAAAAAAAACACTGCTGAAAAATAAGACACAGACTAAGTTCCTGCACTACAAAACTACGCCCTGCTCTAACAAAACTAAGACTGTCGTTGATAAACTGGTTAACACTATGGAGTCGAATTACAGCGGAGGTTTAAGCTCAGAGCCACTAAGGGATAACACTAGTGAAATATAGGGCTGATAAGTCCTGAGAAGACATACGAAATGTGCAGGCATAATAAGCAGAACAGAAGAGAACAGTGTATAACTAATTCTACTTACCATTATTAAAATGTGATAAAACGACACTAAAATACGTGTTTACTTGGTGGCGTGACCTGGCAGAAATCTTACCAGGAGATTTAAACAAAACAGTGAAACATGATTGAATTAACGTGCTAAATATTGAAACTGAAAAACAGACCCCAGCCCCCCCCCCCCCCCATATTTAAGAGTTTTATAATGCTATTGAACTCATCATTGTTCCTCTCATGAACATCTTAGTAAAACTATGATAACTCTCAGTCATACATTAATATTAAATCTAAAACTACTTCAGTGATGTTATCTTCGTAAATATAAAACTGCTTTAGCAATGTTATCTTCTTTTGCAAACAATGTTCCTTCTAAGCTGTGCTAGCATGTCCGGAGCAACATTTTTAGCCTTTATTTAGTGCAGATTTTTGCCCAAGGCACGAGCATGCGATATATGGAGAGAATTTGTTGTCTTCTTCTTGTCTTGGTGAATCAGTAAATAAATCTGTCATCTGATTTTTTATGCATAAACATAATTCAAGAAAATCTCATAAGAGTACATAATACATATATTGTCTTTACCACAGTCTCACAAAATGAAACATTCATTTAAAATATCAACTGGCTGAAATGTTTGAACCAACAATCGATAAAAGGATTTTTTGAAACCGGTATAACTGTGCCTTTATTTCACCTTGCCTGAAGTACTTTGCGAAATACCGGTTTTCTCAATACAACTTTCGGTAATTTTACTTTTCTCTTTAAAATGTAAGATTAAACACACTTTACAAACATGAGAGGAAAGTAAATGTTTTTGTGAGTTTGTTTTTTGCTTTATATGCGGCCAGATTTATTTTTCACAAAAAAAGCTTACGTGCTGGACCAAAGTCTAAACTTGTTGATTATCATCAATACTGGTCCGGTTATCCTACAGCAGATTCTGTATCATCAGTCTACTGGCCCGGTTATCCTACACCAGATTGTGTATCATCAGTCTACTGGTCCTGTTATCCACCAGCAGATTGTGTATCATCAGTCTACTGGCCCTGTTATCCACCAGCAGATTGTGTATCATCAGTCTACTGGTCCTGTTATCCACCAGCAGATTGTGTATCATCAGTCTACTGGCCCTGTTATCCTACACCAGATTGTGTATCATCAGTCTGCTGGTCCTGTTATCCACCAGCAGATTGTGTATCATCAGTCTACTGGTCCTGTTATCCACCAGCAGATTGTGTATCATCAGTCTACTGGCCCTGTTATCCACCAGCAGATTGTGTATCATCAGTCTACTGGTCCTGTTATCCACCAGCAGATTGTGTATCATCAGTCTACTGGCCCTGTTATCCTACACCAGATTGTGTATCATCAGTCTACTGGTCCTGTTATCCACCAGCAGATTGTGTATCATCAGTCTACTGGTCCTGTTATCCACCAGCAGATTGTGTATCATCAGTCTACTGGCCCTGTTATCCTCCAGCAGATTGTGTATCATCAGTCTACTGGTCCTGTTATCCACCAGCAGATTGTGTATCATCAGTCTACTGGCCCTGTTATCCTCCAGCAGATTGTGTATCATCAGTCTACTGGCCCTGTTATCCTACACCAGATTGTGTATCATCAGTCTACTGGTCCTGTTATCCACCAGCAGATTGTGTATCATCAGTCTACTGGCCCTGTTATCCACCAGCAGATTGTGTATCATCAGTCTACTGGCCCTGTTATCCACCAGCAGATTGTGTATCATCAGTCTACTGGCCCTGTTATCCACCAGCAGATTGTGTATCATCAGTCTACTGGCCCTGTTATCCACCAGCAGATTGTGTATCATCAGTCTACTGGCCCGGTTATCCTACACCAGATTGTGTATCATCAGTCTACTGGTCCTGTTATCCACCAGCAGATTGTGTATCATCAGTCTACTGGCCCTGTTATCCACCAGCAGATTGTGTATCATCAGTTTACTGTTCCGGTTATCCTCTAACACGACATACTCCATATTTCTGTACGATTTGCTAGGGATAACCTGTTAGGTTTTGTTGTGGAGGTGATGAGTGGCATTTTTAGGGGGAGGGGTGTGGGGCTGGGGGAATTTCACTGTTGTTTTTTTTAATGTTACTTGTGTTGTGAATGTTATTCTTTTCTTTCAATACATTTCGCCTCCATCCATTTGTACTAGCTGCCGGAGCGAAATTCTTTATGTTGTTAAGAAATTGAATATTCCAAGAGGCTCTGTTTTTTCGAAGTAAACGTTCCGCAGATGACCAGAACTTCTTTCACACAGCCACAACAAGACAGAATTGAGATCTTCCACTCGAATTTAGCAGGACAGACTTGAGATCTTCCACTCGAATTTAGCAGGACAGACTAGAGATCTTCCACTCGAATTTAGCAGGACAGACTAGAGATCTTCCACTCGAATTTAGCAGGACAGAATTGAGATCTTCCACTCGAATTTAGCAGGACAGAATTGAGATCTTCCACTCGAATTTAGCAGGACAGAATTGAGATCTTCCACTCGAATTTAGCGGGACAGACTTGAGATCTTCCACTCGAATTTAGCAGGACAGACTTGAGATCTTCCACTCGAATTTAGCGGGACAGACTTGAGATCTTCCACTCGAATTTAGCGGGACAGAATTGAGATCT
>CM019706.1:38175252-38259588 GCA_009760885.1 Achatina immaculata
GGAAGAACAACACAACAAGAAGAAAAATATAAAGACCAAAAAGAAGTAGAACAAAAGAAGTAGAACAAAAAAGAAGAACAATACAAGAAGAAAAACAAAAGATGAACTAGAAACAGAGCAAGAAGAACAACAATAGAATGAGAGGACAAGATAACAAAAAGAAGAAACAAAAGAAGAACTAGAAACAGAGCAAGAAGAAGAAGAACAGCTTCAACAACAACAAGGAGTTACTTTATTAGATACAAGTTGGTTAGATAATTTAAAAGTGGTTATGTTGATGCCAGACACCAGGGATATATGTGTGCTCATGTTGTCTTTGTCCTGTCAGCATGCTAGAGGGTCATATGGTCAACATCTCTTTAGCCTTTCCTTCACAATCTCCAGCAGTCTTCTTCTTTATCCTCTCATATCTGCAGCTCAGTGACCAGAACAATCCTATCAGCTTTGAACCACCACCTTCTCATGAGAACCAAATGCACTGATGACTTCGCTACTGATCACCCAAAGTTCAGGCTTTGCTGTGACTGGAACCTTGTATCCTTGATGGAGAAACTGGTATTCAAATGCAGGCCATAATGCCTCACTACATATTTTACAAACACAAAATCAAATGTATGAACTAGGAAAAGTAGGAACAGCTCTCTATTTAACGAGTACGCAGTTGTGACATTTCAGTGTGATTCTCAATCATACAAAACACACAGGATGAAGAAAGAGAAGTATACATTCACAACGAATGCTATGTTAAAAAAAAAAAGAATAAAATGAATAAAGCACTTAGCTGTAACTTATATGCTGTAACTTACTTAGCTGTAACTTGTAAGAAGCTGTGGCTTCCCCGATGCTTGGTCAGGAATGCACATGGTGGAGTGTAGAGAATACTTAAATAGAGACTTGTGATGTGTGATGGTGGGCTGACGGTGATGGTTGGGGAAACCGTGGAGGAGAGAGTGATACAGTGTTAACCTATCCAGGAGAAGTGACACAGATGATTATAGTTGGGGTAGAGGGCTAATGTGATGCTGTGAGAAGGTTCTGAACTATGTGTAACAAGTGAAAGAGCGGAACTTAGTCGGGAGGGATTATGACTGTGGAAGAAGAGATATTAGGTGTAGCTGAATAACGAGTTAAAACCATGTGGTTCCAGTGTCCCATATTCTTGAATGTATGGTTCTTCATCACTAGGCGGCTTCTGTCATCTGTGTGACATTGTTTGATGACTGTTACCAGAAAATCAGATTTGCCTCTGTTGTTGGGGGCACTGAAATGATTCGGGGCTGGTTTCACAGCATGCTGGATGATATCGTACAGATGTTTCTGCATGGGGTCCCCTAGTCGAGGCCAGTCTCACCAATATAAGTTATCCTGCATCTTTTTCATACAATGATATATATCACATTACAAGACTGGCAATGAATCCCTCATGGAGGGTGAGGAGTTTTGGGAAAGGTGATCATTTTCATTTTCCAGACTACAGGGCAGTAACACAGTGAGGGCAGTTGCATTTTCCAGTGCCAACATATGCAAGGTTCTGTTTCAAGTGACTATGAACGAGGATGCCCTTAAGATTTGGTTCACGTTTGTATGCTAATAGGGGTGGATCACAGAAAATGCCACGAGTGTCGTGGTTGAGTTGGACTAGTGGCAGAAGATGATAAAGAATTTTCTTAACCATCTGACCATGCGGGTGAAAAGGATGTACTGATTTAACTGCATCAGATGGAGAAACATGTTTTTTTTTCTGAATACTTCTTTGCTGCTCACTAGTTGGATATGGTTGAATGCTTTTTGAATGACTTTTTCTGGGTAGTGGCAATGATGACAAATTCTAATAATTTGTTGGACTGATCTATAAAGTCCAAGTTATCCTGACATAGGTGACGAAGACGGAGGAGGTGGGAGTATGGGATGGAGTTCTCACAAGCTTCAGGATGAGAGGAGGTATAAAGTAAATAGGTGTGGCTGTCAGTGGGCTTGTAAAATGCATACAAATATGTCAGTGATACTTTAACAGGTTGCTTTTACTTATTGACTGCGAGTGTGATTTTAAAAAAGTACTGACGTAAGGTTGGAGTTGCAGCCATTCTGTTGTCCTCTCTCTCTCTGTCATCATTGTTGTTAGATGTCTGCATCTGTCCCATCAGAGTCAGCCCAGTGTCTCCACTCTGATTTCCTGTAAGGAAAAGAAACTATCGGTCGCTTTTGCTGTTCTTATTTTCATAAGTAACTTTTGCTAGTAGCATGTTTCTGACTGATATTCTGCCATCACTATGAAAGTTATTTAATTAGTTTCATTTATAACTATTTAGATTTGGGTACAGTTTCAACTGTTTACTTTTTTTCTAGTATCATGGAAGTTTTATACCTTTCTCTTCCTTTCCTCCCTACTTTTCTCTTTCACTATTTGATGTTACTATTTTGTTTACAGTATATTTTCATACTCATATTCATTAATAATAATAATAACAACTATAATCATTACTTACAAGGCCATGCTACATTTACTTTCTCTGTTGTTCTTGTTGCTATCTCTTGAGTCAGCAGTTAAGGCTGAAGAAACAGTTTTGCACTCAAAGAAGATGTGCTCTTCGTTTCTTGTGTGTTTGTTCTACATAGCCTATATCTGATACGTCTGTTGGATCTGCGGGCGACTCCTTATGTGGTCGGTGTTATGTTGAACAATAGTCTGTATGTTATCTCTCGTGCACTTGGCGTGATTCCTGTCTTGTGTAGGTTTTGAAATGATTGCGTGTAGTCAGTGATGAAGTATTTGTATCCTCTCTTTATTCTGCCCTGTAATGGTGGCTCCTGTTTCCTGACCAGATATTTGTAGGTGCCTGATGTTTTCGTGTGTATTAAATATTCATGTCCAGTTACACTTTGTATGCAGTGTCTGTAGAAGAGCGGTATAGTGCCAAAGTGATGGGGGTGTGCATTGTTTAATTTACCAAGTTTGATTAGTCTCAGCCCAACGTAGTAGTGGGCTAGAGTGTGTTTGTGTGGCTGTTGGATGATTTGTCCCACATATTTAATCTTGAGTGTCTGGATCTTTGTTGTATTGTCATGTAGGGAGATGCCTCCTCTTTTCTTGTCTTGCATCAAAGTTTTTCGTTGGATGCTGTGTACTGTGTGTCGGAAAATAAAGTCGCTAATCATTGAGTTTGTCTCTTTAAGTGAATGTTTAGGCAGCAGGAAGATATTTGCTGTGTATATCAGTTGTGGGATAACACAGGTGTTGACTGCGACACTTCTGCCGTATGTAGTGGTGGTTTTACATGTGTATATCTCAAGTCTGTTTTTTATTTTCTCAATTATATTTCGCCATCTTGCTTTGCTGTTATTTGACATTGTGGCTATAAACAAAATTCCTTATATTTTGATTTCGTTGACTTGTATTAATGTGAATGGGAATTCTGTTTTGTTGACCCACTTGTCTAAACCCATTATGTGTGATTTGTGAATGTTTATCTTGGCCCCGCTGCCTTGTCCGAACTCTGTAAATGTGTCCGGTATATTCCTGATAGAGGAAATAGTGGAGGGGAAGAAGATTGTGTCATCAGCGTAGGTCAACAACTTTCTCTCTCCCATTCCAGGAATAAAGATTCTTTTGACTAGTGTCTCCTGCCTGATTCTCTCCATGAATGTCTGAGTGCTAAGAGTTGTGTGATGTTGTTGGCGTGCGTGTCTGTGTTGATGTGTGTTTCTTGAATAAAGTCTGGTTTGTGTTTGTGTACTAGGTGCACTACTTGATTGAGTTTTCTTCTCAGTCCCCTAATATTAATTGATAGAATAGAAACTTTATCGGCCATATTGGGTTAAGAGTTTTAAAAAGGCAATACACAATTTAAAATTGCAAAATCTGAATAAATGAAACAAAATGTTTTGTGTAGTAGATATTTACCTCGCCGCTGTGAGTCCCTATACTAAGAATAAACACTATACAAGTTTAAGTAATGTTCCTCGATTGGGAAAATAAAACACACAGTAATCCACGTGGACGAAAGTCCTGTTGGCGGAGTTTGTCTTAACATAATCCATCCTCGTCAATGATTAAAGGAAGGTCTTCGTCGTCAGATAGACCTTCCCCTGCAGAACAACAGAAGGAAGAACAACACAACAAGAAGAAAAATATAAAGACCAAAAAGAAGTAGAACAAAAGAAGTAGAACAAAAAAGAAGAACAATACAAGAAGAAAACAAAAGATGAACTAGAAACAGAGCAAGAAGAACAACAATAGAATGAGAGGACAAGATAACAAAAAGAAGAAACAAAAGAAGAACTAGAAACAGAGCAAGAAGAAGAAGAACAGCTTCAACAACAACAAGGAGTTACTTTATTAGATACAAGTTGGTTAGATAATTTAAAAGTGGTTATGTTGATGCCAGACACCAGGGATATATGTGTGCTCATGTTGTCTTTGTCCTGTCAGCATGCTAGAGGGTCATATGGTCAACATCTCTTTAGCCTTTCCTTCACAATCTCCAGCAGTCTTCTTCTTTATCCTCTCATATCTGCAGCTCAGTGACCAGAACAATCCTATCAGCTTTGAACCACCACCTTCTCATGAGAACCAAATGCACTGATGACTTCGCTACTGATCACCCAAAGTTCAGGCTTTGCTGTGACTGGAACCTTGTATCCTTGATGGAGAAACTGGTATTCAAATGCAGGCCATAATGCCTCACTACATATTTTACAAACACAAAATCAAATGTATGAACTAGGAAAAGTAGGAACAGCTCTCTATTTAACGAGTACGCAGTTGTGACATTTCAGTGTGATTCTCAATCATACAAAACACACAGGATGAAGAAAGAGAAGTATACATTCACAACGAATGCTATGTTAAAAAAAAAAGAATAAAATGAATAAAGCACTTAGCTGTAACTTATATGCTGTAACTTACTTAGCTGTAACTTGTAAGAAGCTGTGGCTTCCCCGATGCTTGGTCAGGAATGCACATGGTGGAGTGTAGAGAATACTTAAATAGAGACTTGTGATGTGTGATGGTGGGCTGACGGTGATGGTTGGGGAAACCGTGGAGGAGAGAGAGAGTGATACAGTGTTAACCTATCCAGGAGAAGGTGACACAGATGATTATAGTTGGGGTAGAGGGGTTCTAATGTGATGCTGTGAGAAGGTTCTGAACTATGTGTAACAAGTGAGAAGAGAGCGGAACTTAGTCGGGAGGGATTATGACTGTGGAAGAAGAGAATATTAGGTGTAGCTGAATAACGAGTTAAAACCATGTGGTTCCAGTGTCCCATATTCTTGAATGTATGGTTCTTCATCACTAGGCGGCTTCTGTCATCTGTGTGACATTGTTTGATGACTGTTACCAGAAAATCAGATTTGCCTCTGTTGTTGGGGGCACTGAAATGATTCGGGGCTGGTTTCACAGCATGCTGGATGATATCGTACAGATGTTTCTGCATGGGGTCCCCTAGTCTGAGGCCAGTCTCACCAATATAAGTTATCCTGCATCTTTTTCATACAATGATATATATCACATTACAAGACTGGCAAGTGAATCCCTCATGGAGGGTGAGGATAGTTTTGGGAAAGGTGATCATTTTCATTTTCCAGACTACAGGGCAGGTAACACAGTGAGGGCAGTTGCATTTTCCAGTGCCAACATATGCAAGGTTCTGTTTCAAGTGACTATGAACGAGGATGCCCTTAAGATTTGGTTCACGTTTGTATGCTAATAGGGGTGGATCACAGAAAATGCCACGAGTGTCGTGGTTGAGTTGGACTAGTGGCAGAAGATGATAAAGAATTTTCTTAACCATCTGACCATGCGGGTGAAAAGGATGTACTGATTTAACTGCATCAGATGGAGAAACATGTTTTTTTTTCTGAATACTTCTTTGCTGCTCACTAGTTGGATATGGTTGAATGCTTTTTGAATGACTTTTTCTGGGTAGTGGCAATGATTGACAAATTCTAATAATTTGTTGGACTGATCTATAAAGTCCAAGTTATCCTGACATAGGTGACGAAGACGGAGGAGGTGGGAGTATGGGATGGAGTTCTCACAAGCTTCAGGATGAGAGGAGGTATAAAGTAAATAGGTGTGGCTGTCAGTGGGCTTGTAAATGCATACAAATATGTCAGTGATACTTTAACAGGTTGCTTTTACTTATTGACTGCGAGTGTGATTTTAAAAAAGTACTGACGTAAGGTTGGAGTTGCAGCCATTCTGTTGTCCTCTCTCTCTCTGTCATCATTGTTGTTAGATGTCTGCATCTGTCCCATCAGAGTCAGCCCAGTGTCTCCACTCTGATTTCCTGTAAGGAAAAGAAACTATCGGTCGCTTTTGCTGTTCTTATTTTCATAAGTAACTTTTGCTAGTAGCATGTTTCTGACTGATATTCTGCCATCACTATGAAAGTTATTTAATTAGTTTCATTTATAACTATTTAGATTTGGGTACAGTTTCAACTGTTTACTTTTTTTCTAGTATCATGGAAGTTTTATACCTTTCTTCCTTCCTCCCTACTTTTCTCTTTCACTATTTGATGTTACTATTTTGTTTACAGTATATTTTCATACTCATATTCATTAATAATAATAATAACAACTATAATCATTACTTACAAGGCCATGCTACATTTACTTTCTCTGTTCTTCCTGTTGCTATCTCTTGAGTCAGCAGTATTAAGGCTGAAGAAACAGTTTTGCACTCAAAGAAGATGTGCTCTTCTGTTTCTTGTGTGTTTGTTCTACATAGCCTATATCTGATACGTCTGTTGGATCTGCGGGTGACTCCTTGTGTGGTCGGTGTTATGTTGAACAATAGTCTGTATGTTATCTCTCGTGCACTTGGCGTGATTCCTGTCTTGTGTAGGTTTTGAAATGATTGTGTGTAGTCAGTGATGAAGTATTTGTATCCTCTCTTTATTCTGCCCTGTAATGGTGGCTCCTGTTTCCTGACCAGATATTTGCAGATGTCTGATGTTTTCATGTGTATTAAATGTTCATGTCCAGTTACATTTTGTATGCAGTGTCTGAAGAAGAGTGGATGCTACCAAAGTGATGGGGGTGTGCGTTGTTTAATTTACAAAGTTTGGTTAGTCTCAGCCCAACATAGTAGTGGGCTAGTGTGTGTTTGTGTGGCTGTTGGATGATTTGTCCTATATATTTAATCTTGAGTGCCTGGATCTTTTTTGTATTGTCATGTAGGGAGATGCCTCCTCTTTTCTTGTCTTGCATGAAAGTTTTTCGTTGGATGCTGTGTACTGTGTGTCGGAAAATAAAGTCGCTAATCATTGAGTTTGTCTCTTTAAGTGAATGTTTAGGCAGCAGGAAGATATTTGCTGTGTACATCAGTTGTGGGATAACACAGGTGTTGACTGCGACACTTCTGCCGAATATAGTGGTAGTTTTATATTTGTATATCTCAAGGCTGTTTTTTATTTTCTCAATTATATTTCGCCATCTTGCTTTGCTGTTACTTGACGTTGTGGCTGTAAACAAAATTCCATATATTTTGATTTCGTTGACTTGTATTAATGTGAATGGGAATTCTGTTTTGTTGACCCACTTGTCTAAACCCATTATGTGTGATTTGTGAATGTTTATCTTGGCCCCGCTGCCTTGTCCGAACTCTGTAAATGTGTCCGGTATATTCCTGATAGAGGAGATAGTGGAGGGGAAGAAGATTGTGTCGTCAGCGTAGGCCAACAACTTTCTCTCTCCCATTCCAGGAATAAAGATTCCTTTGACTAGTGTCTCCTGCCTGATTCTCTCCAGGAGTGGCTCTAGAGTTAGCACATACACCAGGGGTGAGAGTGGGCAGCCCTGACGTACAGATCTGGTTAACCGTATTGGTTCACTTAGGGTGTGGTTTATTAAAATTCTGGTTTCTGGTTTGTTATACAGAATTTTGATCCAGTCTCTAATATAGTTTCCAAGATTATATTTGGGCAAAGTTTTCTGGAGGAAGAAATGTGAAACCTTGTCAAAGGCCTTCTCATGGTCCAGTGATAAGATTGCTGGCTGGCTGTTCTTGTCGTGAGAGTACTGAATAACATCTCTTAGGAAATGTAAATGCGTATTTATGTTTCTGTCGGTGACACTGCATTGCTGGTCTTCGTGTACAAGTGTGTGCATGACGGGTTTGAGTTTCATAGGTAGATATTTTGATAGGATTTTGTAGCCTACGTTTTGTAATGAGATAGGTCTGTAGTTCTTTACTTGGGTTGTGTTTGCCTTGTTTTTCTTTATGAGTGTTATATATGACTGGTTGAGACTGTTGGGTAACTCTTTTCTGTCAAAGGCCTCAATAAAGACCTTGTGTAAGACTGGTCCTAGATATGAAAGAATTTCTGGTAGAACTCAGAGGTAAGGCCGCCTGTTACTAGAGATTTGTCTTCTGGAACGTGTTAAGCGCATTCTGTAGGTTGTCTAGCGTGAGTGGGCTGTCTAATGTTTGTTTGTCCTCTTCAGAGAGTTGTTTGGCGTAATTCAAGAATTTGCTTTGTATATCTTCTGACTGACTCTTGTCTTCAGAATATAGAAGCTTGTAAAAGTCATGGAAGGTTTGACTTATTTTAACGGTCTATGTCTGTTCCTGCCTGTTCATGTCTATTATTTTGTGTATTTGTCTGCTTCTGTGTACGTTTCCCAGATACTGTTTGCTTGATATTTCTTGTACGACAGAGGCTAGTTTTGTTCTGATAAAGGCGCCCTGATAGCTGTGTTGATGGTATTTATCTAGTTCTTCCTCTAGCTCGTATATGTGAGGACTATTGGGATCTATCTGCTTGGTTAGTTTCATAGCTTTTTCTAAAATTTGCTGTCGTCTGTGTCTGTGTATTTTTGCCGCCAAGTTTTGTGCTTTCTCTCTGATAGTGTTCTTTAAGGTGCCCCAGTATTCTGTGAGGTTGGTTTTGGGTAGGTCTTGGGTGTATGTGTCTAGCAGTTCTGTTATATTGTCTACATACTTCTCGTTGTCCACAGCTGTTGTTGAACTTCCAGTGTGGGGAGCTTTTGTTTTGTGCGATAGTTACGTTTAATGTGACCATGACAGCTTTATGATCGGTGTATTTTAATGTTGTGTCTATATGTTTTATGTCTTATATTAGAAGATTTCTGGGACATATATTCTGTTTAGTCGGGCTGATCGTCCTGTGTTTATGTTGATTGTGTCCGTGTGTGTGGTTTCCCTATCATGTGTGTTCGTCCTTCTGTACGTGTCTACGAGTCCGTGCTCGTCTATGATATTGTGTTGTATGTCTGTGTGAATTCACTGCTGTCTGTTCGGCTAGTGCGTGTGCTGACTGTTCCTTTCGACAGGTCAAAGTCGTGTAAGACAGAGTTAAAGTCTCCTGCTATAATAATGTTTTTGTGGAATGATGTTAGCGTCTGTGAGAGTCTGTCGTAGAAGTTAGTTGCTGGCCTGTCACAGCTGGAGCGTATGTGTTGACTAAAGTGTATTTGTTGTGATTTGAACTTGTATGCTTTATTTCCACTATTGCTATTCTACCTTTGCTGTCTCTGTTGTGTCCTACAATTTTCCAGTCTTCTGATACTTGTAGTATTGGTAGCGTGTATGTTCCCTAAGCTGAAACATGAATGTCTGAGTGCTAAGAGTTGCGTGATGTTGTTGGCGTGCGTGTCTGTGTTGATGTATGTTTCTTGGATAAAGTCTGGTTTGTGTTTGTGTACTAGGTGCACTACTTGATTGAGTTTTCTTCTCAGTCCCCTAATATTAATTGATAGAATAGAAACTTTATCGGCCATATTGGGTTAAGAGTTTTAAAAAGGCAATACACAATTTAAAATTGCAAAATCTGAATAAATGAAACAAAATGTTTTGTGTAGTAGATATTTACCTCGCCGCTGTGAGTCCCTATACTAAGAATAAACACTATACAAGTTTAAGTAATGTTCCTCGATTGGGAAAATAAAACACACAGTAATCCACGTGGACGAAAGTCCTGTTGGCGGAGTTTGTCTTAACATAATCCATCCTCGTCAATGATTAAAGGAAGGTCTTCGTCGTCAGATAGACCTTCCCCTGCCTGTTGGGCCCAAGAAAGAGGTTCTCCTCTGTTGGATGTAATGGTGAGTTCATGTCCTCCTCTGTTGGGTGTATTGGTGAGTTCATGTCCTCCTCTGTTGGGTGTATTGGTGAGTCCATGTCCTCCTCTGTTGGGTGTAATGGTGAGTTCATGTCCTCCTCTGTTGGGTGTATTGGTGAGTTCATGTCCTCCTCTGTTGGGTGTATTGGTGAGTTCATGTCCTCCTCTGTTGGGTGTATTGGTGAGTTCATGTCCTCCTCTGTTGGGTGTAATGGTGAGTTCATGTCCTCCTCTGTTCGGTGTATTGGTGAGTTCATGTCCTCCTCTGTTCGGTGTATTGGTGAGTTCATGTCCTCCTCTGTTCGGTGTATTGGTGAGTTCATGTCCTCCTCTGTTCGGTGTATTGGTGAGTTCATGTCCTCCTCTGTTCGGTGTATTGGTGAGTTCATGTCCTCCTCTGTTCGGTGTATTTGTGAGTTCATGTCCTCCTCTGTTCGGTGTATTGGTGAGTTCATGTCCTCCTCTGTTGGGTGTATTGGTAAGTCCATGTCCTCCTCTGTTGGGTGTATTGGTGAGTTCATGTCCTCCTCTGTTGGATGTATTGGTAAGTCCATGTCCTCCTCTGTTGGGTGTATTGGTAAGTCCATGTCCTCCTCTGTTGGGTGTATTGGTAAGTCCATGTCCTCCTCTGTTGGGTGTATTGGTAAGTCCATGTCCTCCTCTGTTGGGTATTGGTGAGTTCATGTCCTCCTCTGTTGGGTGTATTGGTGAGTTCATGTCCTCCTCTGTTGGGTGTATTGGTGAGTTCATGTCCTCCTCTGTTGGGTGTAATGGTGAGTTCATGTCCTCCTCTGTTCGGTGTATTGGTGAGTTCATGTCCTCCTCTGTTCGGTGTATTGGTGAGTTCATGTCCTCCTCTGTTCGGTGTATTGGTGAGTTCATGTCCTCCTCTGTTCGGTGTATTGGTGAGTTCATGTCCTCCTCTGTTCGGTGTATTGGTGAGTTCATGTCCTCCTCTGTTCGGTGTATTGGTGAGTTCATGTCCTCCTCTGTTCGGTGTATTTGTGAGTTCATGTCCTCCTCTGTTCGGTGTATTGGTGAGTTCATGTCCTCCTCTGTTGGGTGTAATGGTAAGTCCATGTCCTCCTCTGTTGGGTGTAATGGTGAGTTCATGTCCTCCTCTGTTGGGTGTAATGGTGAGTTCATGTCCTCCTCTGTTGGGTGTATTGGTGAGTCCATGTCCTCCTCTGTTGGGTGTATTGGTAAGTCCATGTCCTCCTCTGTTGGGTGTATTGGTGAGTCCATGTCCTCCTCTGTTGGATGTATTGGTGAGTCCATGTCCTCCTCTGTTGGGTGTAATGGTGAGTTCATGTCCTCCTCTGTTGGGTGTAATGGTGAGTTCATGTCCTCCTCTGTTGGATGTATTGGTGAGTATATGTCATCCTTTGGAAGGGGACATTCTCTGCTTCTTCTGTTTGCTGAGTTCCAGATTCGGTTCGTGAACCCCTTAATTCTAGTGTTCTGTCGCTTGTCACCCATTTACGTGCTGTACATGGTGACTTACATGTTTTTAACGAATCTGAGGCGGTTTTCTGGTGCAGTCTCTTTCTGTTATTCTCCACCAGCTTAAAGCCGTCGTCATCGGTGGGCTCTGGGGCTGGCTCCTGGTTGTCAGAAGCCGGTGGGTTCTGGGGCTGGTTCCTGGTTGTCCGAACCCTGCCCTTGAGGGTCCGCGGCGATTGTGGCGAGTCGTTCTTCGACTTTCTTTGCTGTAGACACGTGTTCGTGTCTCGTGGTGTCTCTGGGAGCTGTTTTAGCTCTTTTTGGGCACTTGCTTGCCCGATGGCCATCGCTGCCACAAGCTGGGCATGGTGTATTTCTGCCCTGCAGCCTGATGGCAATCTTGTATTCTTTGCTGGCGCTGGAGTTAGCTATGAACGTGTAGTGTGGTATGTCTTGTATCGGTCTGCACCGAAAAGCCCACTTGTCGTTTGCTTTCTCAACTCGGGACACCTCGACCTCCTCGTCGCCGGTCAGGAATATGACAAGGAGCTTGACCGTCTGCGCCTTCCTTGCCGTGGGCATCCAGTATAGCGTCCCTTTCACTCCCTCTTTGTCCAAATGTTCAATGACTATTGTTAATTTGGACTTCTCCAGGTGGATAGTGTTTTCCATGTAGCGAGATGTAATGAATTATGTGAGCATCTTGTCTAAGGGTGACACGCCACTTTGTCCGACTCTCATAGAGGCTGAGAGTCGCTACTCCACTGACTCCAAGGTCTGCTGCTCCAGCCGGGATGCTATGCATTAAAGGAGTAAGACACTCTTGTAGAAGTCTGGCCACTTGCGAGGGTTCCTGGATGCTCCTCTTGATCGCCCTCCATGTCGTTCTCAGCATTGTACGTGAAGCGTGGAGTTTCCATTTCTTCTTGCTAGAAATAACACAGGAAAAAGTACACAACAAACTCCGGAAAAATTGATCATGCCTGGGTGTGTGGAAGGACCACCCTATTGATCATGGTCGTCTTCCGTGCCAGGTAAGTACGTTCCCTACCTTCCCTTTTTTCTAAGACGACGAAAATAACAGACCGTGACCCGGTGGTACTGCAAACCGGGTCCACCCGTAGCGAGATGTGGACCATACCCCCGGCAGTCAATGCGCAGGGCAGGCCTCGGGCATCTCGTTTAGTTAAAAAATAACGACGCTTTTGTTTAACCAAAGGACATGTTGACCAGGGTACCTGCCAAGAGGACACTTCGACCGCAGCCACTTTGATCTTACCCAAAAGTTTATTTTTTTTTACTTTTTCAATGCCCGCATGGGCTCGCTAGATAATTTTACCACGTGTGTGGTGGGGGTTTGTAGACTAAAATCTTAGCCAAAAGGCCCCTGAACTTTCTCTCCGTGAAAACTCACTCACGGGAAAAACTATTTGTTCTGAGCTTCACTTATAACTCACGGGAAAAACTATTTGTTCTGAGCTTCACTTATAACTCACGGGAAAAACTGTTTGTTCTCAGCTTCACTTATAACAAAACAATCATAACTCCGTGCAAGTTTACAAAAGTTGACTACCGCACTTTATAACCCTGAAATATTTAGTCTCTAATTACTCAATATTTCTACTTGGTACATTTCTACCTGAGCTTTCCTTAAGAAACCCGTGCATGAAGAGACCATTATGAAAAAAAAAAAAAAAACAGTCACAGGAGAAATTGACTCTTCCTTGACCCCTGTTTCTTCCAAATTATCTCCCTTCGCTCAGACTAGTTTTAATTTATGCCAAATTGTACCATACCCAGTCTTCCTATGCAGAAAACGATGGACTAACCAGCATAACCTATCAAAGACCGGGTGCTACAACTATTGCATCAGGGACAACCATGATCTTCAGACTACATGTGGGACACTGTCAGATGTGAACAGACTTGTATCATCACACATCCCCAGAAAGACAAGTCTTCAGATCCCAGAACATACCCTGCAGTTTTGTTACCCCCCGCCCCCCATATCAAGAAGTCCCACTCCAGCTCTGACCACAGGCAGGGAGTCACAACGGAAAATAAATTCTGGGAATGGATTCTAAAAGATGTCACACTTTATCCACATAATATTATACAGACGTCTGTGGCTAGAACTATGGAAGGCAGAAAATGTCCACTCCCTGGGAGTGTCTCTCTAGAACCTGGCATCATTATCATCAAGCACTTACCCAGTTCTTCCTTTTTAGAATGTCTTCTTCTTCTTCTTCTGAACACAAAGATGACTGCTACAACAGCCAGGATGATCAGGCACAAGATCAGGACCACAGGTACAGTGATGCTGACCACAAAAAGGCCGTCAGACTTTGATGCTAAGATTGCATAAAAGAATATTACAATATTATCAAGTCACTCATTATCATCAGACAATCCTCTGTCACATTTTATATCATCTAAGTCTTAGCGATTTCTGTTACATCACACAGATCAATGTAGCAAATACAGAATATAACACAGAGGGAAAAATTTTAAAGTCTTCATTACTCATGTAATAAACACACACAGGCTAAGAAATCAATAAACATATACACAAGCTAAGAAAGTAATAAACACATACACAAGCTAAGAAAGTAATAAACACATATACAAGCTAAGAAAGTAATAAATGCATACACAAGTTAAGAAAGTACTAAACACACGCAAGCTAAGAAAGTAATAAACACATATACAAGCTAAGAAAGTAATAAAAACACACAAGCAAAGAAAGTAATAAACACACACAAGCTAAGAAAGCAATAAACAAACACAAGCTTAGAAAGTAATAAACACATACAAGCTAAGAAAGTAATAAACAGATATATACAAGCTAAGAAAGTAATAAACATATACACAAGCTAAGAAAGCAATAAACACATACACACTAAGAAAGTAATAAACACACACAAACTAATAAAGTAATAAACACAGGCAAGCTAAGAAAGTAATAAACACATACACAAAATAAGAAAGTAATAAACATACAAAAGCTAAGAAAATAATAAACATACACAAGCTAAGAAGGTAATAAACATACACAAGCTAAGAAAGTAATAATCATACACAAGGTAAGAAAATAATAAACATACACAAGCTAAGAAAATAATACACATACACAAGCTAAGAAAATAATACACATACACAAGCTAAGAAAATAAAAAACATACACTAGCTAAAATAATAATAAACATACATAAGCTAAGAAAATAATAAACATATACAGGTTAAGAAAGTAATAAACATAAACAGGCTAAGAAAATAATAAACATGCACAGGATAAAAAAGTAATAGACATACACAGGCTAAGAAAATAATAAACATACACTGGCTAAGAAAATAATAAACATTCACAGGCTAAGAAAATAATAAACATAAACAAGCTAAGAAAGTAATAAACATACACAAGCTAAGAAAATAATAAACATACACAGGCTAAAAAAATAATAAACACACACAGGCTAAGAAAATAATAAACACACACAGGCTAAGAAAGTAATAAACACACACACACAAGTTAAGCAAGTATTAAACACACCGAAGCTAAGAAAGTAATAAACACACACAGGTTAGGAATGTAATAAACACACACAAGCTAAGAAAGTAATAAACACAAACAAGCTAAGAAAGTAATAAACATACACAGACTAAGAAAATAATAAACACACCCAGGCTAAGAAATCAATAAACACACACATGGAATAAGAAAGAGTAATAAAGACATACAATCTAAGAAAGTAATAAAAACACACAAGCTAAGAAAGTAATAAACACACACATGGAATAAGAAAGTAATAAACACATACAATCTAAGAAAGTAATAAAAACACACAAGCTAAGAAAGTAATAAACACATACACAGACTAAGAAAATAATAAACACACACACAGACTAAGAAAGTAATAAACACATACACAGACTAAGAAAATAATAAACACACATACAAACTAAGAAAGTAATAAACACACACAAGCTATGAAAGTAATAAACACACACACACAAGCTAAGAAAGTAATAAACATACACAAGCTAAGATAGCAATAAACACACATACAAGTTACGAATGTAATAAACACACACAAGCTAAAAAAGTAATAAACACACACAGGCTAAGAAAATAATAAACACACACAAGCTAAAAAAGTAATAAATACAAACACAAGCTAAGAACACACAGTCTAAGATAGCAATAAACACACATACAAGTTACGAATGTAATAAACACACACAAGCTAAAAAAGTAATAAACACACACAGGCTAAGAAAATAATAAACACACACAAGCTAAGAAAGTAATAAACACCCACACATGCTAAGAAAGTAATAAACACACACAGGCTAAGATAGTAATAAACATACACACAAGCTAAGAAAGTAATAAACACACACAAGCTAAGAAAGTAATAAACACCCACACATGCTAAGAAAGTAATAAACACACACAGGCTAAGATAGTAATAAACATACACACAAGCTAAGAAAGTAATAAACACGCACACACGCAAGCTAAGAAAGTAATATACACACATACATTTTTTAAAAGTAATAAACAGACACAAGCTAAGACAGACATAGATAATAAATTTACTTAGGAAATAGGAGGCTGTGAGTTAGTTTTGCTTTTCCATGAAGAAATAGGAGGCTGTGAGTTCGTTTGGCTTTTCCATGAAGAAATAAGAGGCTGTGAGTTAGTTTGGCTTTTCCATGAAGAAATAAGAGGCTGTGAGTTACTTTGGCTTTTCCATGAAGAAGTAAGAGGCTGTGAGTTAGTTTGGCTTTTCCATGAAGAAATAAGAGGCTGTGAGCTAGTTTGGATTTCCATGAACTTCTACAGAGACTAATCTCTCTATTCTAGCCATGGCTAGGAGACACGCATTTCTGTTTCCTAATTCTGGAGGAGGCCATATTAAGATAAGTTCCTTGTATAGTTATTTGTTTTTGTCTCGTTGTGCATGTAATCCTATAAAAAGGCTCACGCCGAAATATCGGATGTTGTATGCTTTTCATTTATACATTCTCATACTTTCTATTCGTTTTTTCTCAATTTACTCACTCCCTTTTTACTCACTCCCTCTGCCACTTTGTAAAACTACACCATAAACCTCTAACTCACTTTATTATTTAAACCAGTTTTACTGCAGTCGCCTTCCCTTTTATATGGCTATAAGCAGCTTATTTCTCACTGAAGTTACAAAGTATGATTTACAACAATATAAAGTACAAAAATGTGAGATCTAAACAAATGTGAATTGTCCTTGCTAATGAAAAAACAAAAATCCTTTGCCACCAATCGTAGAGTCAGTCGTCGATCTCGTGCCAAGCATTTGTCGCACTCGCTTGATCATGTCTGTGGTTCTGCTTCCTCGGTCGTTTCCTTCCCGTCGTGAAAGCGCTTGAAGCAGTCGTAAACACATTGTAGGCTCTTGGCTTCCGTCCCGTACACTTGCACCAACGTTTCATGCGTCCTTGTCGCTGTTTTCCCAAGTTTGTAGCTTAACTTGACGTTCACTCGTTGCTCCATCGCACTGTGACCCTACCTCTCACACACTGACTACGTTCCACTGCCCGGGGCGAGTTTACCCTGTCGGTCACGTGTACTCCACGCTAGGTGGCGCTTCTCGTCGTGTCTATGGATAGCTATGTCCATGGCCACCCACCTGGCCCATGTTGCCGTTGAATTATCCAACCATTCGACGAACTTTCTAGACACACCTCGTATAGAAAGTGGAAAATAAAAGCAATAAAGCAAATAACAAAGAAAAAAGAATTAAAGTATTCATTTGTTTGTTGGTAAGCACATACCTTGTGTTCTTACATTAGCTTGAAGTTCTGGACACATTGTGATGCCATTATCATTTCCCACGTTTATGCCAAACATGTACAAGGTGTTCTCTGACAGATTCACCACTTCATAGCTCATGAAAGTGCTGTTGTGTTCTTTCACTTTGCCTATGATTGTGTGATTACTACGTGAGTCTGACACCACAGCCCGATCATCATAGCGTAGTATTTCAAATGTCTGGGGTAGCCCGCCATTAAAGCCAGCTTTCCACGAAAAAGTGACAGAATCTGTGTCAATCTTTTCTACTTCAAACTCCGCAGGACAGCTTGGAGGACCTGTTACAAATAAGTTTAAAAAAGAAATGGAAAGTTAACATGAACAAATCCTGTCAAACAATATTTTTACCATATGATCTCTTAACAATCACAATCAAAGTGACAATATTAATTATGTTAGAACCAAAAAATAAGAATGTTAATGAGACTATCTGTTAGATGTAATACAGACTTCTGCATGTACGTGCTGTATTCATACATCCATATATGTACACGTAAGTGTTGTATTCATACATCCATATATGTACATGTAAGTGTTGTATTCATACATCCATATATGTACATGTAAGTGTTGTATTCATACATCCATATATGTACATGTAAGTGTTGTATTCATACATCCATATATGTACATGTAAGTGTTGTATTCATACATCCATATATGTACACGTAAGTGTTGTATTCATACATCCATATATGTACATGTACGTGTTGTAATCATACATCCATATATGTACATGTAAGATAAGGATAAAACAATCATACTTTAGAGGTGCACAGAGGACTTCATTTTAGTGTCCATATTTTGGTGCACTTCTAAAGTCATAAAGAGCCATGTATAAGTTTCTACAGTCGGATGGATGAGGTGACTCCAGTCAGATTAGAGTCAGCGACCTTCGTCATGAGAGACAAGTGAACTAACAATTGTATAT
The DNA here is from genome assembly GCA_009760885.1 of Achatina immaculata. Lineage (NCBI taxonomy): Eukaryota > Metazoa > Mollusca > Gastropoda > Stylommatophora > Achatinidae > Lissachatina > Lissachatina immaculata. The sequence continues at coordinate 38,193,566 of CM019706.1, forward strand.
ACTCCTCACTAAAACAGTTACAAGCATGCTTTAGTGAAACTGGTAGAATATGTTTTGTTATTTAACTTTATTATGAGGAGTAATATATACATTCGGTGTCCATTACTTACTAGAACCAAAGAACTGAAATATTTTGTTCATATCAAGAGGTCTAATACATTAATGAAAACTTTGCTACAAGGGAAAGTAGAAGAAACAAGAAACCAAATACGATCTATACTGATCTACAACAAAAAAGATGGACTTGACTGAACTTGATAGCAGCACATGATGACATATATATATATATATATATTCTTACATCCTTCCCGTGCCATTAAACGTCACATAGGGCTCGCAAAGTTGTTTGCCAAGTTTTCCCATTCTCGGCGAGTCTTTCAACCTCATCAAGGGATATTATGCCCACTAAACTGGCTTCTCTTAACAATGTCCTCTTTAGAGTTTCACATGGTCGACCTGTTTTTCATCGGCCAGTTGTGTTCCATTTGATAGCTTGTTTGGGTATTCTTTGACTGTTTCTTCTCATAACATAGCCTACATATATCCATATTTTTTTCTGATTACCCATGAGACAGGTTATTGTTTGCTCATCTGTCTTATCTCTGTGTTGTTCTTGAATTCTTTCTACTTTATACCAAGTATTTTCCTTATGCATTTGTTTTCAAAAGAGTCTAATTTCTTTCTATTTCTTTAGTTGATTTCCAGCTTTCGCATGCATACATGAGGGTGGATATTACATTTGAATTGAATAATCTTAACTTGGTTTTTGTCATTATAACTTTTGAATTCCGTATGTTCTCAAGATTCTTGAAGGTCAATGCTGCTTTCGCAATTCTGATTCTAACTTCCTTTCTGGTGTCACCATCCTGGTCTATGTAGCTGCCAAGGTATGCACATTGGTTTACATCATCAACAACTGTTCCTTATCATAATATAATATAATATAATATAATATAATATAATATAATATAATATATTTATTAACAGTAATACATATGTGAAGAACAAAGGGTAAGCAGAACTTGTCTGTCTTTGACAAAGATAATCTGTTTTGTTCACATGTCACTCACCTTGTGCTAGCAGCTCAAAATTCAAGCTTGAGTTGAATGAGACTGAAATACTTTGATATTCAGAATACAACTTGTATTGTCCCAAATCGTCTTGGGTAAATGAATAAATAGTCAAGATTATTTCCCCTTGTCCTATATCTTCCTTTACGTAATTAAACTTCCCATAATATCGGTCTTCCCTCACTTTAGTCTCTCCTGAAACAAAATTGTATATAGCTGTATTAAACAACAAACATATTATTCCTCTCTGTCTTGTCATAAAATAAAATGAATGAGTTATTCCAGGACAAGACTGTCACTTTTCACTCTCATGAAAGTTAGTGTCAAAGTTTGTAGAGAAACTAGAAATTCTACCAGAATTATGAAAATGATCTTGTCATAGACATGCAGACTAGCATAATATATGATTATTATAAACACAACAGTTTTCGTGATCAACAATTCTTTTCATGTTTGAAAAAAAAGGATGACTTTAGCACAGCAAAATATTAAAGAACGTAGATATTTAAAAGCCCCAAAAACCTGAATATACAACGCTAAAATGTGAAATTAAGAAAAATAATAAGAGAGCAGCTATAAATAGAACTCCAAATTTTAGTAGAACGCGAAACTGTGTAGTGACGAAGGAACTACACATTATCATTCCAACCACAAAGCAATGCTAGCAATAAAAAGTTACCAAGACTTTAATGTATGTTTGATCATTTAACAGATACGTAGAATGGAAATGGAGCGATGCAAACAGATTCTGTCACTGGTAGTCAAGCTACACCACAAGAGGTTCTCAAACTGGAGTATTATTTAGTGACATAGGAATCAAAGGAAGGGGATATCGAACACGATCTCTGTACAGTTTCAATTTCTGAAAAAATTGTTACAACAGACTTTTATTTTAGCTGTTCTTTTCTTAGATATCCATATTTAACACAAAACCAAGCTATTACATTCTTTTGAAGTCATCCTGGTACCTAATAGGCAGGTCACTATGTTAACATTAATATAATGTTAGCACATTCTACACACGATCCTGCACTGATACACTCAGGCAACACAGGAAAAAATGTTAACATCGTACGAACGTGATCGCTGAGTCATTTTCTGTAACTGAGCAATCATGAAGTTTAACGCTCAACAGGATGATGATGACAAGAAAACGATCTTGTGAAGAGACGGATCGAATAACATCTGGGCAGACAATGGACGATCTGATTAACATCTGGACAGACACTGGACGAGTTGAGTAACATCGGGACAGGTACTGAATGAACTGAGTAACATCTGGACAGACACTGGACGAGTTGAGTAATATCTGGACAGACACTGGACGAATTGAGTAACACAGTTCCAGGCGGATGAACTATGGCAAGTAACAACTACCGCCATAACTTTCACGTCTTACAAACAGACTAACTACAACACATACTTGACTAACAACACAGACTTGACTAACAACACAGACATAAACTAACAACACAGACTTGACTAACAACACAGACTTGACTAACAACACAGACATAAACTAACAGCACAGATATAACTAACAACACAGACATAAATAACAACACAGACAAAACTAATAAGAACATCATCTGACCTCTAAGACTAGAAACTAGACTGCCCACTGGCCAAGATTCTCTCTCCCACCAGCCACTCAGACACATTGGCTGCACGTGAAAAGTCAAATGCTCTCACATGTTAAGCAAAGATTTCTGCACCTGATTTAGAACAGTTCCATTTAATTTTATACTGCACTTTGGTGGATTCTATTTCTTAGATATAACCATAGTCTCTGTCATTTTTTTTAAGACGACGAAAACAACAGGTCGTGACCCAGTGGTACTGAAAACCGGGTCCGCCTGTAACGAGATGTGGACCTTACCACTGGCATTCAATGTGCAGGGCAGGGCTCAAGCATCTCGTTTAGTTAAAAAAAATAACGATCAAAGTGTAGACTCTACAGAGCGTAGAACTACATTTTGATCTTAGCCAAAAGGCAAAGGGAAATGTTCTTCATCTAATTATACCAAAGGAAAATGCTCCTCTTTCTTTAAAGTAAGGCATTTCTGTTCACTTTCTTTAGCGACTTTATCTAAGACATTTTGCAGGTCTTGTTGGTTCTCCGCTATCAGTACTGTGTCGTCTGCATACCGAAGGTTGTTAATATTGTATCCTCCAATTTTTATGCCTGGTTCTGTGATGATCATTCTTAGAATATTCTCGCTGTACAGAGAAAAAAGGTCCAGAGATAGTACACATCCTTGTCGCTCACCTTGTTTTATAGGTTGATATTTTCAAGTTTTACTTTCAACTCGAATTCCTGCTGCCAGTATAGATGTTTTACAATCCTTAGGTCTTTGCCGTCTTTGTTTATGTCTTCAAATATTTTTATAATCTCATCATGTTTCAACTTGTCGAATGCCTTAGTGTAATCAATGAAGCATAAGTAGAGATCTTTCTGTACTTCTAAAACTCTTTTTGTTTTTTTGTTTTTTTTTGCATCAGAATTATCTAGCCGGGTGATGTCATGTTTTCGTTGTGCTTATGAATGTGCTGCATTTTCCTGTATATTACTGTGATAAGGACGACTGATTGTGTAGTTATATTATGTCCGTGCCCACATCATGCGGTGTAGATTGTGTAGTTATATTATGCCCGTCCTCACATCATGCGGTGTAGATTGTGTAGTTATATTATGTCCGTGCTCACATCATGCGGTGTAGATTGTGTAGTTATATTATGTCCGTGCTCACATCATGCGGTGTAGATTGTGTAGTTATATTATGTCCGTGCTCAGATCATGCGGTGTAGATTGTGTAGTTATATTATGTCCGTGCTCAGATCATGCGGTGTAGATTGTGTAGTTATATTATGTCCGTCCTCAGATCATGCGGTGTAGATTGTGTAGTTATATTATGTCCGTCCTCAGATCATGCGGTGTAGATTGTGTAGTTATATTATGTCCGTGCTCAGATCATGCGGTGTAGATTGTGTAGTTATATTATGTCCGTGCTCAGATCATGCGGTGTAGATTGTGTAGTTATATTATGTCCGTCCTCAGATCATGCGGTGTAGATTGTGTAGTTATATTATGCCCGTCCTCACATCATGCGGTGTAGATTGTGTAGTTATATTATGTCCGTGCTCAGATCATGCGGTATAGATTGTGTAGTTATATTATGTCCGTGCTCAGATCATGCGGTGTAGATTGTGTAGTTATATTATGTCCGTGGCCACATCATGCTGTGTAGATTGTGTAGTTATATTATGTCCGTCCTCAGATCATGCGGTGTAGATTGTGTAGTTATATTATGTCCGTCCTCAGATCATGCGGTGTAGATTGTGTAGTTATATTATGTCCGTGCTCAGATCATGCGGTATAGATTGTGTAGTTATTATGTCCGTCCTCAGATCATGCGGTGTAGATTGTGTAGTTATATTATGTCCGTGCTCAGATCATGCGGTATAGATTGTGTAGTTATATTATGTCCGTCCTCAGATCATGCGGTATAGATTGTGTAGTTATATTATGTCCGTGCTCAGATCATGCGGTATAGATTGTGTAGTTATATTATGTCCGTCCTCAGATCATGCGGTATAGATTGTGTAGTTATATTATGTCCGTCCTCAGATCATGCGGTATAGATTGTGTAGTTTGAATTAAATTGTGAGTACTATGTATATTGGGGTAACATGCATGATTTATATATGTTCTTCACTTATATGGATTGCGTGTTGCATCAATACGGATTATATCAATGTATGTCATAGCAGCTATGGCTGCGTAGATTAAAGTGGAATTGCACACATATTCTTATGGAGGTCACATGCAAGGGTCTGAAGAGCTCCATGACATTATTAGATTGTCCTTTAGTACTTTAGTTCATGTCAAGGGAAGTTACACTGTCCTCTAGTACTGTAGTGTATGCCAAGGGGAGTTATATTGTGCTCTAGTACTGTAGTGTATGCCAAAGGGAGTTAGATTGTGCTCTAGTACTGTAGTGTATGCCAAAGGGAGTTAGATTGTGCTCTAGTACTGTAGTGTATGCCAAGGGAAGTTAGACTGTCCTCTAGTACTGTAGTGTATGCCAAGGGGAGTTATAGTGTGCTCTAGTACTGTAGTGTATGCCAAGGGGAGTTAGATTGTTCTCTATTACTGTAGTGTATGCCAAGGGAGTTAGATTGTTCTCTAGTACTGTAGTGTATGCCAAGGGGAGTCAGATTGTTCTCTAGTAATGTAGTGTATGCCAAGGGGAGTTAGATTGCTCTCTATTACTGTAGTGTATGCCAAGAGGAGTCAGATTGTTCTCTAGTAGTGTAGTGTATGCCATTGGGAGTTAGACTGTTCTCTTGTAGTGTAGTACATCGCAGGAGATTCTGTAAATCATTTTCAGAAAATATTCCTCCCAATATTGATAACATGTAAACGTGCACCAACAAGTTTTACAGCCCATCACAATTTTCAACATCTGGTGTTAATTCTGGTCTTTCTCCTCCATACAACTCACTTATGTATTCTGTCCACATGTCCACAATGTCTCCTTTTCTCATTAACATTTTGCCTTATTCTGATTTCAGGCATCCTGTGGTATATTTTGTCTTCCTCCATGTCAGTTCACTAATTTGTTTGTGCATGTTTTTGCTGTATTTATTATGAGAGTCCTCTATTTGTCTGCACTGTTCATTTAACCACACTTCCTTTGCTTATCTGCATCTGGGTCTTATTTCTTTATTTTTCTTGATTATTTTTTCTCTTGTCCATCAGTACCAAGATGTCGTCTGTCATCCATTTATTCTTGGGAGCTTCTTTTTCGGTTGTGACAGTATTTGGCCAAGAGTATCTAACCCCTGATATATCTCTGAATCAATATCTCAGAGTTAGGCCCATGATGGGTGTATGTTTTATAGAATCATCTGGATTGTCATGTCCACGACTTCTAGTTTATTCTTTGTTAGAGAAAAGTTTTGTTGTCTGGATGTGAGACGAAAGTTTCATCTCAGATCATTCGGGGTTTGAATGTGAAACGTGGATGTTGTGTTAGTGTCGCCTTGCTAGAAATGTTGTGTTAGTGTCGTCGTGCTAGAAATGTTGTGTTAGTATCGTCTTGCTAGAAATGTTGTGTTAGTGTCGTCCTGCTAGAAATGTTGTGTAAATTAATGTAAGTTTGAAGTATGTGGATGGATGAAAGTTACTTGATTCTTATGGCACTAACTTAGTACTAGCTAGCAGCCCAGAATGGTGATGGAATTATGTATTGTTAGAGGCATCACTTGGTGTCTGCTCGCTTCATCTCCATCATCATGGTGTTCCGTGTAATAAACGGTTGTGAGTACTAAGATAATGCGGTCTTGACTGATAATCCGATGTGTCAGTTTGTGAACATCCTTGGGTTGTCTTGTGAAGAGTATATCATTCATTATATGATATATTCAATGCTCATCGTGTTGTTACTTCATATCTGCAACTTAGTCACTCCACAATGTGACACAGTCAACATTTGTGTTTTAGCACTAGCACTCAATACAACACATACCCTTCCACGGTGGCGTTATCTCCGTAACAGTTTGATGGATGGAATTTCTTTACATTGCCCATTGTTCATCTATACTATTTATATTTCATATTGCATTGTATTTGTTTGTTATAATAACTCTGTATCGCTGTAGCAGATCTTGGTAATTTTTAATGAGGTCTGTATTCATTTTGATATCTCTCTCCTTTCTGCATGTTTTCTTTAGCTCTAATCTGATTTTACAACAGAGTGAGTAGAAATCACTGTTGCAGTCAGCTCCTATCATGGTTTTTGTTGTCAGTAATGCATTCTGGAATCGTTGTTGATTAATACGCAGTAAGTAGTCTGTCTGATTAAAAGTCTTTTTGGCCAGTCTTCAGGGATGTTGTTTAAACCAGGTGTTTCCTACAATCATGGTATGTAGTTTTGCCCACTTAAACTTAATTAATATACTACCTCTGCCATTCCTCTCTCCCAGTCCATAATTACCAACAATGTTTGAAGTTCTTCCTTTACCAACTTTGGCATTACAATCTCCCATGACTATAGTAACTTCATGGTAACTTCAGAGACAAGTTAACTTCAGGTTATTTACCTTACATAGCATATTCTACAACAGACTCAAGTCATGTGTCAGTTCCTTCACAGTCGCTAGTCTGTTTTTCAATATCGCAAGTTCTACGCTCGTTTGTGTTCGTTGCTGTACCTGCTGTAGAGGTTCTGCCACTCCACGATGTGTCAGCTGTTGTCACTCGCCCGGGTCGAAAATCTGCACATCATTTTGTCACACGCTGTCGACTCGTCACAATGTCTGAGCAGACTTCCACCAAATGGCTACGAATTTCCGCAGATCGCGCCTGTTCACGTTCAGAAATATCACAGCATGAACCTCCTATTTGGATCAGTGCTCCCGTCGACACTTTATTTTAAACTGACGGATGGCGCCTGGATGCTGCTGCTCAGTGCTTCTATCTGGCATGGCGCTGGAAACTGACGGATATGGAAAACTCTGCAACCATGACTATTATATCAACTTGTCTATGATTTCACAAACATTTTCACTTCAGTAACATTTATCTAATGTAAATATGTACCAACATCTCTCACCTTTAAACAGCAGAAAAGATGTAGGACTTGGATAAGCCAGGACACACAACTTGACGGTAACGTTTGTGTTCACAGGAACTCCAAAACTTACAGTAGAGATCGATGTGTCACAGTGTTCTGGAGGACCTTCCGGAATTAATGAAAACATTCTTATTAGACATTTTATTTAGTGGCGGTTCGAATTTACCGTTCTCGGAATGTGAGGAGAAGTGTAAAACAAAGATAATGGTTTATATCAGTTTAGTTTAGTTTAGGCTGGTTAAGGTTGACTGTGTTTGATTTTATTTTCTTTATTTATGTTAGTTTAGTTTAGCAAAATTAGTCGATTAGTTGGTTGATCTTACAAATCGTTGTCAGCGCCTGGTAGCTCTATATTTGACATATTGTGACCTACATTTCACTGCTTGTCTGTGTTTGTTATAATAACTTTGTATTATTCTCGCAGATCTTGGTAATTTTTAATGAGCTCTGTATTCATTTTGATATCTCTCAATTTTCTGCATGTTTTCTTTAGCTCTAATCTGATTTTACAACAGAGTGGGTCGAGATCACTATTGCAGTCAGCTCCTGTCATGGTCTTTGTTGTCAGTAATGCATTCCGGAATCGTTTGTTGATTAATACGCAGTAAGTAGTCTGTCTGATTAAAAGTCTTTTTGGCCAGTCTTCAGGGATGTTGTTTAAACCAGGTGTTTCCTACAATCATGGTATGTAGTTTTGCCCACTTAAACTTAATTAATATACTACCTCTGCCATTCCTCTCTCCCAGTCCATAATTACCAACAATGTTTGAAGTTCTTCCTTTACCAACTTTGGCATTACAATCTCCCATGACTATAGTAACTTCATGGTAACTTCAGAGACAAGTTAACTTCAGGTTATTTACCTTACATAGCATATTCTACAACAGACTCAAGTCATGTGTCAGTTCCTTCACAGTCGCTAGTCTGTTTTTCAATATCGCAAGTTCTACGCTCGTTTGTGTTCGTTGCTGTACCTGCTGTAGAGGTTCTGCCACTCCACGATGTGTCAGCTGTTGTCACTCGCCCGGGTCGAAAATCTGCACATCATTTTGTCACACGCTGTCGACTCGTCACAATGTCTGAGCAGACTTCCACCAAATGGCTACGAATTTCCGCAGATCGCGCCTGTTCACGTTCAGAAATATCACAGCATGAACCTCCTATTTGGATCAGTGCTCCCGTCGACACTTTATTTTAAACTGACGGATGGCGCCTGGATGCTGCTGCTCAGTGCTTCTATCTGGCATGGCGCTGGAAACTGACGGATATGGAAAACTCTGCAACCATGACTATTATATCAACTTGTCTATGATTTCACAAACATTTTCACTTCAGTAACATTTATCTAATGTAAATATGTACCAACATCTCTCACCTTTAAACAGCAGAAAAGATGTAGGACTTGGATAAGCCAGGACACACAACTTGACGGTAACGTTTGTGTTCACAGGAACTCCAAAACTTACAGTAGAGATCGATGTGTCACAGTGTTCTGGAGGACCTTCCGGAATTAATGAAAACATTCTTATTAGACATTTTATTTAGTGGCGGTTCGAATTTACCGTTCTCGGAATGTGAGGAGAAGTGTAAAACAAAGATAATGGTTTATATCAGTTTAGTTTAGTTTAGGCTGGTTAAGGTTGACTGTGTTTGATTTTATTTTCTTTATTTATGTTAGTTTAGTTTAGCAAAATTAGTCGATTAGTTGGTTGATCTTACAAATCGTTGTCAGCGCCTGGTAGCTCTATATTTGACATATTGTGACCTACATTTCACTGCTTGTCTGTGTTTGTCTGTCATACCTTCTGTCCTATCAGAGCTCGTTAATAATGTTTGTATGATACACTATGTAGTCCATTACTGCTATAAATTTAGCTGGCCCTTTTATGTAGTCCATTAATGCAACAAATTTAGCTGGCCTTTTTCTGCAGCCCTTTCAGTCAGTCATTGGTATGTCCCTTGCGGACCTTTGTCTCTCTAACAGCACTCCTGTAGTCCTCTCGGTTGTAAGCAAGATGCCTTTCTGCTGATGCATCCATTTGTAGATCATCAACGATGTCTTGCAGCCATCTTAACCACGGTCTTCCTCTCTTTCTTTTTCCATTATGACCCTTCCAAGACGGTCTTCTCTAGATTATCATGACGTTTAATATGTCCAAAATATTTAAGTTTTCTCTCTTTAATCCTCTTTACTAGCCAGCCTTCTTCAATATTAAGTTCTTGTAATATGGATATATTTGTTGTTGTTTTTTGGGTTTTTTTTTTTGCTCCATGATATTTGAAGAACTCTTCTGTAGCATTTACATTCAAAGGCATTTATGTGTTTCCCAGCTGTTTTGTTAAGTGTCCAGGTCTCGCAGGCATATGCTGCGATGGGAAAGATGTATGCCCTTAAAAATCTTATTTCTGTAGTTCTGTCTGTTCCTCTCCACAGATTCTTTAGTTGTTTTACTTTCTGAAGAGCGATAGATGTCCTCCTTTTAATTTCCCTCATTGTATCTCCATTATTAGTTAGTAGTGATCCAAGATATTAAAAACTCTCCACTTCTTCCAGTTTTTCCTCATTGATACATATTTCAACTGCCTTTTTTGTTTTGTCAGTTGTCACCAATTTAGTTTATTTCATTAAGATAGAGGTTTTGCTCTTCGCTGTTCTTACGGACTGACATAATTAGTTTTTCCATTCCATTTTGTGTTGTGGACAATAACACTGTGTCATCAGCATATCTAATCTCTGGTATTTCATAACCTCCAATTGTTATGGCATCGTAATATTCTTTGTCTACATCTTCTCTAACGTTCCTCATTATATTTTTAGTATACAAGTTAAATAAGAAAGCCGACAATATGCACCCCTGACGGACCCCTTGTTTTAAGTCAAACCAAGTTGTTGTTTCACCATTTATTCTTACTGCTGTCTGTTGGTCTAGATACAGCAGGGATGTTAATTGCATCAAATGTGTTGGAAATCTTATTTTTTTCCATTATTTCCCAAAGTTTCTGATGTTGTACACAATCAAATGCCTTTGAGTAGTCTATAAAAGATAAATATAGATTCACATTAAACTCTCTGCATTTCTCTATTAGTAATCTTAGATTGAATATATGATCTCTTGATCCTCTTCCTCGCCTGAAACCACCTTGGACAATACTGATTTTTTCTTCTATTTTCTTACGAAGTCTACCTATCATGATTTTTAACATAATTGTACTGGCATGACTATTCAGGGCAACAGTTAATGCTATAAATATAGCTGGCCCTTTTCTTCTTTGCTCCCCTACCAAGGAAAGTGGCTTCGTCTTTCATTTCTGGAAATACCTTATGACACCAGATAGCCCATGCTGGTTTCTTTCTTTAGAATGACATGTATATTCTTTGATATAACCTATAATAACAAAACTATGCTAAAACAGTCCGGTAGTTTCGCCTCTATCAAAATGCACTAACCAAACTTTGGGAGCAATGTATTTCTTTATAACATTTTTGTTTTGTTCCTAGTAACAAGGGTCTATCATGGCGAAGGTCGGGGGTTCGAATCCGGCCGGCGACACCCCAGTCACCCAATTGTAGAAATGGGTACCCGACTTCTTCTGGAGTTGGGGAAGGAAAGGCGGCCAGGCGTGATACTGACCATATCACCCTCTAGTGTGCTGACAGGTCAAGGAAATTATGGGCACTAACACCATATCCCTATGTGCCTCTAAGGCATGACAGGGTTACCTTTACTTTTTTTTTACCTAGTAACAAACAATATCTCCCTGTGGCTGCTTGCTGCACATTTTGTTGTAGTGCCCCATATGTTTTGTTCATAACACAAATAGGAGATCCTCATATCCATCAGCTTAGCCATATCCTGGAAGTTGACAGAGATAGGCCCTTTTTTACAGTCACAGTTAGATCATGGAAGTTATTTCATGGTATTATTTAGACTGTCTGGAAGCATATAAGGAAGTTTATTTTGTTCGTACGATGTATTTATTTCTAACATTGCAGGCCTGTCTATTTCTAACATTGCTGGCCTGTCTGATATTTTTATTTTATGTATTTATTATTATTATTATTTGTAATCTATAGCTCCAGGTCATGTTTTATTGTGAGTTCGATATTTTGTTGCTTCCTTAACAATTCATAGTACATTGTCGGTGAGTGAGTGAATGAGTGAGCATGCGTATGAATATATATATATATATATATATATATATATATATATATATATATACAAGGTCCGACAATTAAGCATTAAGAATAATTACATAAAAAAATAACAGTTGAAGATATAACCTTTATTTTATTCAAAGTAAGCCTCTTGTGCATTGATACAGCGATTAGCATGATCTAACACACACACTGGAACGACCTCTGCAGTTCTTCTTTTGGCATAGCCCTAAAACTCGATGTTACGGCCCTTTGAATGTCATCAGTATCATCAAAGAAGCGTCCTTCCAATGGTAACTTTAATTTTGAGAATATAATATAATCACAGGGAGACAAATCTGGGGAAATGGGTGGATGTTTGAGAACAGACATTTATTATTGGGCCAAAACTTCCTATACAACTACCGCATGGTGAGTCGGTGCAATATCATGAAGAAGGAAAAAACTGCCAGGTGTTGAATACTCGGGTCGGACTGGAGAATCCTTTTCAATAGTCGTTTCAAAATACTTAAATAAACTTTGGCAGTGACAGTCTGTCCCTCTGTAATACTTTCTTTGCGAATAACAGCTTTACCCTCGTAGAAGCACTCCAACATTGTCTTCAATTTCGACTTTTGAAGGCGAATTTTTTTTTCCTTTTGGTGATGATGATGACTTCCACTGAGCACTTTGGCGTATAAGTGTGGGATCATAGCGGAAAATCTATGTTTCATCCTCTCCAAAAATTTAAGAAATATTTATTTCTGCGATACGTCTTGATGATGTTTTTTGTGTACTCAACACGCTGATGTTTTTGGTCATCAGACAACGAATGTGGTAGAAACCGGCAAGCAACTTTTTTCTTGCCCAAATCTTCCATACAATTTTACGAATGGTCTCTCGGTTAACACAAAATTCATCTGCCATCATCCTCAAAGTCAAACAACGATCTTCTTGTATCCGTTCTCTGAATTTTGCAATGAGTTCCTCATTACGAACAGAAATTGGGCGTCCATGTCTAGTTCCATTTGTAATTGTTTGCACACCATTTTTGAATTGTGAATACTACCTGAATATCTGTGCACGAGATAAAACAACTATCCCCATAAACTTTTCGCTTCAATTCAACTATCTCAATGGAACTTTTTTCGAGTTTTAAAACAGAATTTAATGTTAGCTATTTGCTCCATGGTGATTACGTAACAATGCACCTCTAACTAGGTCAACAAAATCGCTTATCAGGCGGCCATGAAAAGTTGCCAGATCATAGATGAAGGTTGCCTCTTTGGATTCAATGCTGTGCTTTATAGATGGCATTTCTTATCTTGGCCATAATAAAATCAGTCTCATTACTTAATTGTTGGACCTTGTGTGTGTGTGTATATATATATATATATATATATATATATATATATATATATTGTTGGAATTCTTACAGCACAGCCATAATCACAGCAGCAAAAGCAAGCGCTGGACTGAAAAAAAAAACAAATAGAAAAGCATGGATTTCAGAAAACACATGGAAGTACATACTTGAAAGACGAGCGGCCAAATTAGACATGTTGAATGTAAAGATAGATCTTGGAAAATATCTGGCGAAAGCAACATACAAAGAAATAGACAAGAAAGTAAAAAAAAAAGTTCAGCTACAAGGGATGAAAGATAATATATAGACAATATGGCGAAAGAGGCAGAGAAAGCAGCAAAAACAGGAGACAGCAAAACTGTATATAACATAAAAAGAGGCTAATAGGTACTGTTACATCTAAAGAAAGACCAATCCTTAGCAAAATGGCACTCTATTAACATCAAATAAAGACAAAAAGCAAAGATGGGCTGAACACATCCAAGAAATACTTAATCGACCACATCCAAAAGAACTGATAAACCTTGAATCCGACTTACCAACCCCACAACTAAATATCAACCTAGATGAAATTACACTGCATGAAACTGAAACAGCAGTGAATTTAATGGGTAAAAACAAAGCTGCAGGTGAAGATGAAATAACACACGAAATGTTAAAAGCTGTCAATAGTGACAACATGAGACAACTACAGAGAATGTTTAATTAGATTTGGAAAGAAGAAAAGGTCCCTTCTAAATGGAAAAAAAGGAATCATTGTTAAACTACCAAAAAAAAAAGGCAACCTTGGTGACTGTAACAACTGGAGAGGAGTAACCTTAGTATCAGTTGTGTCAAAAGTATTTTGCAAGGTCATTTTGAACAGACTTAAAGATATAGTGGATACCGCAATGAAGAAGAACAAACAGGATTTCGAAAAAGGAGAAGATGTCTCGACCAGATCTTTACTCTAAGAATACTACTTGAAGAACATATTGAAAAGCAGAAACCATTAATACTGAACCTCAAAGACTTTAAAAAGGCATTTGATAGCATACACAGAGATTCATTGTGAAGAATTTTAAGTCTATATGGAATACCATCTAAAGTTGTCAAAAACTGAAATTACAATAGACTTCATAATGAAAAAAAAATACTGCAAGGTCACACAGGTATTGATTGCATACATAGGATCCAACTAGAAGATCTTGATTTTGCTGATGACATAACTCTTATCAGTAATAATGTGAATTCCATGCAAGAAAAAACAGATATGCTGTCTTCATTGACTAGAAAAATGGGGCTTGAAATTAACAAGGACAAAACAAAAATGATGAAAAGAAGGGACAGATATTGAAGAAGTCAATCAATTTGCATATCTTGGCAGCTACATGGACCAGGATGGTGACATCAGAAAGGACGTTAGAATTAGAATTGCAAAATCAGCACTGGTCTTCAAGAATCTTGAGAACATATGGCATTCAAAAGTTTTAAGAACAAAAACCAAGTTAAGACTGTTCAATTCAAATGTAATATCAACCCTCATTTATGCATGTGAAAGCTGGAAAACAGCTAAATAAATTCACAAGAAATTCGACTCTTTTGAAAACAAATGCCTAAAGAAAATAATCGGCATAAAGTGGGACGAATTCACGAACAATGCAGAGATAAGACAGATTACTGAACAACAACCAGTCTCATAGGTGATCAGGAAAAGGAGATGGACATATGTTTGTCACGTGATGAGAAGAAATAATCAGAGAATCCCAAAACAAGCTATCAAGTGAAACACAACAGACCGAAGAAAAAGAGGCAGACCACGTGGAACTCTAAAGAGGACATTGTTAAGATAGACCAAATTAATAGGCATAGAATCCTTTGATGAGGTTGAAAAGCTCGCAGAAAACAGTAAAAATTGGCGAACTACCTTGCGAGCCCTATGTGACGTTTAACGGCACGGGAAGGATATAAGACATTATATATATATATATATATATATATATATATATATATAAACTGTGTTTGTGTGTGTGTGTGTGAGAGAGAGAGAGAGAAGAGAGGGAGAGAGAGAGGATGACCGAAAGTTATTTTCAGATACAAATAGCTAAACACGCAGGCCCGTCTGACTTTCTGCCCTTCATGTTTCATGTGAACAAATATTAAGAATAAAAAGCCTCTTATTTCCTCGTTCAAAAACAACACAAAACATAAATGCACGTAAGACTGAGTTAATTTACACTCTCGCAGAGACAGAGAGAAAGAGGAAGCATATTTCAAGCAAACAATATATAACACACATGATCGTATACCGATTTTAATTTTATAAGTTAAACTTAATTAACATGAAGTCAGAATTAATTTGTCTTAGCTTTGTACTCTTAGCATGAGCTAGTACATATTGACAGGATAATAAATACAGTCGAATAATACCTACCTGACCTTTATCTACATTTTATTTAAAGTACAGAATAAGAGTACCGTGGCAAAGCACTGGAATACAGAATTTAAATCTACACTCTCGATATGAAAACAAATTAATTAAGAAACTTTTTTGTTGCTGAGTTTGAACATTCACTGAAGAAAAGGATATTATCAAGCTCGCTTGTATTTAATTTTTCATTAGTCAGCTTTTGTCTGAAGATAAAATACAAATATAAAACACAGACTTTTAATACTTCGTACTCACATAGAAACCGCACATAGATATGCTTCTCATCTATGTAAGACTGATTGTTGATCATGTTCCAGGTACGGCACGTATATCTTCCTGTTGTGTTGCATGTTGCAAGTGTTGTAAGGTTTAGTTGTCCCCACGTTCGGATATATGAACCTTTTATCTCCTTTCCCTTGAAATGTATATGTACTGAGTTAACTCTTTTACTCCAAGATAGCACTGCCAGGTTTGGTAGATCTTGTAAACTTGAACGAATTAACGCTTAGAACGATATTTACGCAAAATCTAAATAAAATTAAAGATAGCGTCTTTCTAACCCAACCCATAATTTTCTATTATACAGTAAATTTTCTTCCATTTTCTCTCCAACAAAAAATTCTCATCAAAACTTTTTCTGACAGAGCGTGGAACTAATTCAAGAGTGAAAGAATTAGTTTGTAGATCAACATTGCACAAACAGGCCACAGAACAGATGGCAAATAAATGAACAGAATTTAACTTGTGTGCAGATTTAACTTTCTGACAATCAAATTTATTCGTTGAAGTTTAATAATATTTACAGTTCATCTTGACATTTTCTCAAATAAGAATAATATCGTGCTCGTTATTTCAGCTTATTTGTGTTCATTATAATGATTAAAAGTATCACCTTAGACAATAACATGAAATCTTTAGTGTTTGCTTGGCTTCCAATACAAACATGGGCAAGTTTTCTCTGACATATGCTACGAACTGTAGTTAAAGAGAAACACTAATATGTCTCAGCGATTTAGTGTGACAAAAACTGAAAAAACTTCATTCGTCTGAAAAGTTATATTAACTAAATTTGTCCTGCTGTTAAATTATACAGGAAAACAGCAAATAAAAACTCTTCTTGGACTGTTGCACAAAAGTGGTTCTGTTAAACAATGAACCAGATAGATAATGTACAGACAATATGGCGAAAGAGGCAGAGAAAGCAGCAAAAACAGGAGACAGCAAAACTGTATATAACATAAAAAGAGGCTAATAGGTACTGTTACATCTAAAGAAAGACCAATCCTTAGCAAAATGGCACTCTATTAACATCAAATAAAGACAAAAAGCAAAGATGGGCTGAACACATCCAAGAAATACTTAATCGACCACATCCAAAAGAACTGATAAACCTTGAATCCGACTTACCAACCCCACAACTAAATATCAACCTAGATGAAATTACACTGCATGAAACTGAAACAGCAGTGAATTTAATGGGTAAAAACAAAGCTGCAGGTGAAGATGAAATAACACACGAAATGTTAAAAGCTGTCAATAGTGACAACATGAGACAACTACAGAGAATGTTTAATTAGATTTGGAAAGAAGAAAAGGTCCCTTCTAAATGGAAAAAAAGGAATCATTGTTAAACTACCAAAAAAAAAAGGCAACCTTGGTGACTGTAACAACTGGAGAGGAGTAACCTTAGTATCAGTTGTGTCAAAAGTATTTTGCAAGGTCATTTTGAACAGACTTAAAGATATAGTGGATACCGCAATGAAAGAAGAACAAACAGGATTTCGAAAAAGGAGAAGATGTCTCGACCAGATCTTTACTCTAAGAATACTACTTGAAGAACATATTGAAAAGCAGAAACCATTAATACTGAACCTCAAAGACTTTAAAAAGGCATTTGATAGCATACACAGAGATTCATTGTGAAGAATTTTAAGTCTATATGGAATACCATCTAAAGTTGTCAAAAACTGAAATTACAATAGACTTCATAATGAAAAAAAAATACTGCAAGGTCACACAGGTATTGATTGCATACATAGGATCCAACTAGAAGATCTTGATTTTGCTGATGACATAACTCTTATCAGTAATAATGTGAATTCCATGCAAGAAAAAACAGATATGCTGTCTTCATTGACTAGAAAAATGGGGCTTGAAATTAACAAGGACAAAACAAAAATGATGAAAAGAAGGGACAGATATTGAAGAAGTCAATCAATTTGCATATCTTGGCAGCTACATGGACCAGGATGGTGACATCAGAAAGGACGTTAGAATTAGAATTGCAAAATCAGCACTGGTCTTCAAGAATCTTGAGAACATATGGCATTCAAAAGTTTTAAGAACAAAAACCAAGTTAAGACTGTTCAATTCAAATGTAATATCAACCCTCATTTATGCATGTGAAAGCTGGAAAACAGCTAAATAAATTCACAAGAAATTCGACTCTTTTGAAAACAAATGCCTAAAGAAAATAATCGGCATAAAGTGGGACGAATTCACGAACAATGCAGAGATAAGACAGATTACTGAACAACAACCAGTCTCATAGGTGATCAGGAAAAGGAGATGGACATATGTTTGTCACGTGATGAGAAGAAATAATCAGAGAATCCCAAAACAAGCTATCAAGTGGAACACAACAGACCGAAGAAAAAGAGGCAGACCACGTGGAACTCTAAAGAGGACATTGTTAAGATAGACCAAATTAATAGGCATAGAATCCTTTGATGAGGTTGAAAAGCTCGCAGAAAACAGTAAAAATTGGCGAACTACCTTGCGAGCCCTATGTGACGTTTAACGGCACGGGAAGGATATAACATTATATATATATATATATATATATATATATATATATATATATAAACTGTGTTTGTGTGTGTGTGTGTGTGAGAGAGAGAGAGAAGAGAGGGAGAGAGAGAGGATGACCGAAAGTTATTTTCAGATACAAATAGCTAAACACGCAGGCCCGTCTGACTTTCTGCCCTTCATGTTTCATGTGAACAAATATTAAGAATAAAAGCCTCTTATTTCCTCGTTCAAAACAACACAAAACATAAATGCACGTAAGACTGAGTTAATTTACACTCTCGCAGAGACAGAGAGAAAGAGGAAGCATATTTCAAGCAAACAATATATAACACACATGATCGTATACCGATTTTAATTTTATAAGTTAAACTTAATTAACATGAAGTCAGAATTAATTTGTCTTAGCTTTGTACTCTTAGCATGAGCTAGTACATATTGACAGGATAATAAATACAGTCGAATAATACCTACCTGACCTTTATCTACATTTTATTTAAAGTACAGAATAAGAGTACCGTGGCAAAGCACTGGAATACAGAATTTAAATCTACACTCTCGATATGAAAACAAATTAATTAAGAAACTTTTTTGTTGCTGAGTTTGAATATTCACTGAAGAAAAGGATATTATCAAGCTCGCTTGTATTTAATTTTTCATTAGTCAACTTTTGTCTGAAGATAAAATACAAATATAAAACACAGACTTTTAATACTTCGTACTCACATAGAAACCGCACATAGATATTTTTCTCATCTATGTAAGACTGATTGTTGATCATGTTCCAGGCACGGCACGTATATCTTCCTGTTGTGTTGCATGTTGCAAGTGTTGTAAGGTTTAGTTGTCCCCACGTTCGGCTATCTGAACCTTTTATCTCCTTTCCCTTGAAATGTAGATGTACTGAGTTAACTCTTTTACTCCAAGATAGCACTGCCAGGTTTGGTAGATCTTGTAAACTTGAACGAATTAATGCTTAGAACGATATTTACGCAAAATCTAAATAAAATTAAAGATAGCGTCTTTCTAACCCAACCCATAATTTTCTATTATACAGTAAATTTTCTTCCATTTTCTCTCCAACAAAAAATTCTCATCAAAACTTTTTCTGACAGAGCGTGGAACTAATTCAAGAGTGAAAGAATTAGTTTGTAGATCAACATTGCACAAACAGGCCACAGAACAGATGGCAAATAAATGAACAGAATTTAACTTGTGTGCAGATTTAACTTTCTGACAATCAAATTTATTCGTTGAAGTTTAATAATATTTACAGTTCATCTTGACATTTTCTCAAATAAGAGAATAATATCGTGCTCGTTATTTCAGCTTATTTGTGTTCATTATAATGATTAAAAGTATCACCTTAGACAATAACATGAAATCTTTAGTGTTTGCTTGGCTTCCAATACAAACATGGGCAAGTTTTCTCTGACATATGCTACGAACTGTAGTTAAAGAGAAACACTAATATGTCTCAGCGATTTAGTGTGACAAAAACTGAAAAAACTTCATTCGTCTGAAAAGTTATATTAACTAAATTTGTCCTGCTGTTAAATTATACAGGAAAACAGCAAATAAAAACTCTTCTTGGACTGTTGCACAAAAGTGGTTCTGTTAAACAATGAACCAGATAGATAATGTACACTTGTGACATGATCCATAGCGAAAACAAAATAGTAAAGTTCAGAAATTGCTGCTGATTAATAGATGGTTAACCCGCTTAAACAAGGCAACTGAAATATGTATCAATGAGGAAAAACTAGAAGAAGTGGAGAGTTTTGAATATCTTGGATCACTACTAACTAATAATGGAGATACAATGATGGAAATTAAAAGGAGGACATCTATCGCTCTTCAGAAAGTAAAACAAATAAAGAATCTGTGGAGAGGAGCAGACAGAACCACAAAAATAAGATTTTTAAGGGCATGCATCTTTCCCATCGCAACATATGCCTGTGAGACCTGGACACTTAACAAAACAGCTGAGAAACACATAAATGCCTTTGAATGTAAATGTTACAGAAGAGTTCTCCAAATATTGTGGACACAAAAAAGAACAAATATATCTATACTACAAGAATTTAATATTGAAGAAGGCTGGCTAGTAAAAAGGATTAAAGAGAGAAAACTTAAATATTATGGACACATTAAATGTCATGACAATTTATAGAAGACCGTATTGGAAGGATACATAATGGGAAAAAGAAAAAGAGGAAGACCAAAACGAAGATGGCTGCAAGACATCGTTGACGATCTGGAAATGGATGCAACAGCAGCAGGCCATCTTGCTCACAACCGAGAGGCCTACAGGAGTGCTGTTTGGGAGGCAAAGTTCCGCAAGGGACATGCAAATGAATGAATGAATGAACCCGCTTAAATGTCCGAAGATCCGGTGTGTATCTAACTAGAGCACCATTACTCAAAAACAATAACTGACGTTGCGACAGTAAATAGACAAGACATGTTTCATGTCTTGAGGAGAATGAGGAAAATGATGATGAGGAGGAAGAATAAGAATGATTTTATGTTAAAAGTCTGCACTATTTTTACTGAAAGAGTAAGAATTAATAAGGTGACTATCTCTATTTTGTATATGTTTTACACTTATTCGAATTTACGTTTAATATAGTATTGTTTGTGTGTGGGAAGAGTGGTTAATGGTTTATTATTAATATTATCAAATATTGTGGTCCGTGAATAGATCAGTGGTAGTACGAGGGGTGACTGATAAGTTCTCGGCATAAGGTACAAATATTTGAAACGCACAGTTGGTATTAGGTGCATCTGTAGATCAGGTTAATGTAAGATTAGACACAAAGTTTCAAGAAATTAACTGCAACCAATTTCTTTTACAGGCTGCTGTGGTAAAGAGTGGCAGAAACTGAGAAAATGGATAAAATATCTCATGGAGCAGTCACTCGCTACCTCTGCATCAAGGGCTTATCATTGAAGGAGATCCATGAGGATATGGTAGAGACTCTAGGGGAGAGTGCCTCTTCTTACAGGACAGTGAAGAAATGGCCAGTTCAATTCAAACATGGAAAGGAGAGTCTGGAAGATGATCCCCGTCCAGGAAGACCAAGAATGGTAACCACCGATGAAACCACCGGCAGAATCCATGACATAACAATTGAGGATCGACGACTAACTGAGCGGTACATTGCTACTGAGTTGGGCATCTCCCAGGAATGTGTTCATGCCATTATTCACAATGATCTTCAAATGACAAAGGTCTCTGGTCGATGGGTCCCAAAACTTCTTGGAGCTAATCACAAACGACAGCATCTCAACGTGTCAAGAGACAATCCTGGCCATTTTTCTGCATATCCTGAAAAGTTTCTTCAGCAATTTGTGATTATGGACGAGACTTGGGTTCATCATTTTAAACCAGAAACCAAAGAACAGTCAAAGCAGTGGAAACATCACGGATCCCCACCTACAAAGAAAGCAAAGGTGGTTCTGTCTGCAGGAAAAATGATAGCTTCCATCTTTTAGGATTTAGAAGATGTGCTATTTGTAGACTATCTTCAAAAAGGGCAGAACGATCAGCGGGGCCTATTACGCTACTCTTGTGAAGCAACTGCGGGTCAAAATAAAGGAAAAGCGTCGAGGGAAATTGACGACAGAAGTCATCTTTCAGCAAGACAATGCTCCAGTTCACAAGTCGGCGATGGCAATGGTTGCCATTCATGAATGCGGCTTCCAGCTTCTTGAACATCTTCCCTATTCCCCAGATTTGACCACTTCAGACTATTACCTGTTTACCAAACTCAAAAAGGAGCTCAGTGGTCGCAAATTTGCTTCAGATTATGATGTCATTCATGCTGCAGACCACCTTCTACTGGCACAAGATGCTGACTTTTACAAAGAATGGATCTGTACGCTCCAGGATTTCTGGACTAAGTTCATAAACTTGCAAGGGGACTATGTTGAGAAATTAAACCTTATGCCGAGAACTTATCAATCACCCCTCGTACCATATACTGGATATGGAAGAGTCTGGAGTTATTTATTATATTGCATTACTTTAATATCTATCTATCTATCTATCTATCTATCTATGATTACACTATCCAGCAGAAGCTTTTGGGTTTATCTTAATGCACCGTCGTAGGACAAACCTTTTCTTTATTCTTTTCTCCTGGTGCTTGTATCTTAACGTACTGTAGTACGATAAAATCTGTATAACTGATACTTGCTCTCCTGTGGCTGTCTCTTATCTTAGACACCTCCAGTAATTAACTCTTCTCCTCTCTTTACTCCAGTTCCCATCCCGCCTTTCCAGTCAGTCCAGGTTTGGCAACTATAACCACTCTCCTTAGTCAAACACAGACAACTCCACGAAGTAATTACATACAAATCAAATCACATTTTAATATGTGATGAATCTTACCACAATGACATCAAACCAAGTTATTCATATCAGTAATATTATATCAAGCGTGCAAACACAGTCACAAGTGCGTAATAGCAACAACATACAAAGCAAATCAATAATAATCAAATTTTACAAAGATCTTTACACATGTTAGACGTGGCAGAATTTTGTTTAACACATCTCCCTACCCTGCCAACACACTTTTCGTATGGCACTCTTTCGTTTCGCACTCTTTTGTCTGTTAAGTAAATATATTTGTGTTTCATAGTATATGTCAGTGCTCAATGTACTAAGTACACAACGTATTTTGTATGGTTGGTTTGCCCACTCTTTTGTAATATTTGTTTCCGCACAGGAATGCGACCGGACATTATAGTGTACTCCATAGAAAAACAAAAACTAATAATGATCGAGCTTACGATTCTGTACTAAACAAGAACAGAGGAGCAACATCTGTTCAAATGTGAGAAGTACAATGATCTGGTCAATTACTTACATTTTGATGAAACACAAACATTTGGGGTTCTGGATTGCCACTGGCTGAACAAAACATGTTCATTGTGTGTCCTGATTGTATTTCAACACTCTCATTTTGGTTGTTTATTGTGAATGAAGTTATTTTAGGAGAAACTGGGAAAATTTGAACAGAAAAAAATGTAATATTAACTATTCCATCACAGCAAACAATCATTTCAAATAACATATTAAAATATCCTTATTTTCCAGATCATTATGTTTATCATTACTAATGCTGAACTACAGATAACCAATCATTATGTTTATCATTACTAATGCTGAACTACAGATAACCAATCATTATGTTCATCATTACTAATGTCTAAACTACAAATAATCAACACCAAAAGATACTTGTCATTTAAATTCCATAGAAACAAGATTAAGAAACTTGTGTAACTTTAATATTGCGAAAGATTATTTAACCTAATAGAAGAAAATATTTTTGTATCTGCCTGGGAGACAGTCGTGAGTTGGTAACAACAAACTAGACCAGGTTTCATTTCATTATATTCCGCCATGTTGGTACTGGAAATCATGTTTCTCAGTTTATTGAAGTCCTTCATGTGTCCCTTCAGTTTAGTTGCTTTACTGTTTCTGCGCCATTTCGTCGTCCCGTTAATATATCTTTCTCTCGAAATATCTTCTTCTCTTTCTTATTTTATTTTCATTTTTGTCAGTGATTGCAAGGTTGGCTAACTTGTTTTGTTTCGTGACATAACCAGAGAGTGTTAATTGTGTTTCTTTATGGCTTGGCTTAGTTGTAACAAAAACATGAAAGGTATAAAACAAATTTATGTATATATATATATATATATATATATATATATATTAGTTTTCTAACTGAGGTCTTAGTTCCATACTAGTACATATTTTTTTCAACGATCTTAAATTCTCAGACTCTAAATGTACAGGCACATAGACAATACAACAGTTTGAAGACCACTGACACCCGAATTTTATGGAATCAAATAAACTACGTATTTATTGTGAAAAGAATGGGCGGTGATCAGTGAGGATGAAGAATATTGATTGTAATAAATGGACAAACCACTTCCAACCTTGACGAGAGCTTGTTCGCCATATAAGGAAGGAGTGGGCAACACTACACTCACACTCAGACCAACTGCCAGACATACAGCATGAATGGACATAAATGCCAACTTACATTCTCACAAGAAGCCTTTCCATGGATCCGTAAGAAAACAACACATGCATCGGACCTTATAAGTCTTACAATGCTTCAAAATAACTCTTGTTACATTCTTCAGTTACAAGTAAACATACCGGAATCCACGGAAGGAAAACTCAACTCACATTCCGTCACAAATTACTACACAATTACCTAGAACACTTTCTAACCCTTAATGTTATCAGATCTCTCAATTGTCTATCAAATATCTCACTCAATATAATCACATAACTCAATCACTAATCACAAGCCTGTCACAATGATTCTCACACTTCTATCTTCTATCCTAATCTCACATTCTAATTCCTGTCTAAACAATAATCCAATAATAATCATACGTAAAGCTTCAGCCCTTAAATATCATAAACAACTTCTACTTTCCTTTTTTCGTGAACATTCATCCACGAGAAAGTCTAAACTTCATGAACATCGCTTGTTTAAGAAATTGGACTGGTCTCTAATTTTAGCTAGCAATAAAAAACAAGTCTAGAGAAAGTTCAATCAAAATTTCGGGATTTCAACGTCCAAAAATTGCCTTCAGTGAAAAATTGACTGGAGATTCTAAATGTAACTTTTAATAAAAACATGTCAGGATAAAACTCGCTACTCCCCGAGATATTCAATACTTTCTGTCATGGCCGACTCTGGCAATGCCGGATTTCCATGTAGACCACAGTAACATCTAGCAATGTATGGGTGAGTGGGTGCTTTCTTGTGAGAGAGAGAGAGAGAGTGTGTGTGTGTATGTGTGTGTTTAGATCCACCAGGTGACCTTCAACCCTCCACACATTCAGCATTTTGTTTTTTTTGAGGATCATCTCTCATCTTTTCTTGCTACATGCTCCAAACATCCCATCTTCTGCTACTTATCTTTGTCATACTAGATGGTGACTCAGCGCGCTGCAGATACTCAGAGTTGGTAACCGTGCTGCAGATACTCAGAGTTGGTAACCGTGCTGCAGATACTCAGAGTTGGTAACCGTGCTGCAGATACTCAGAGTTGGTAACCGTGCTGCAGATACTCAGAGTTGGTAACCGTGCTGCAGATACTCAGAGTTGGTAACCGCGATTAAGCTCGATTAATATAACAATAAAAAAGTGTCAAATACTCACATGTAACAAGCAGCTGTAAAGACGTCGTCGCTGAGTAAGGTACAATGTGAACAGCTTTACAGAAACAGTTACGACCATTCATTTGACGGTTTACGATGATAGACATTGTAACATTTGAACCATATTCAGATTTTACTAATGGATAGCCACAGGATATATATGTTTGATACACAGGTGGGTTGCCTCCGTTGACCTTGCATAATAATTTGATTGTTTGGTTCTCTGTGACTTTCAGTGTAGAAGAGACTGGCCCCCCATTCCAGTCCAAAATTATAGGTGAGTCTTTCGGTGGTTCTGGAACATAAGATTATTAGAAGTGTCTGAAGTTGAGTAAAACTATTTGTGTGTCTTTGGTTTCAGTTATTAATTCTTGGTACTAAATGTACAATTATTCTGTGTGACTTCGTACACTGTATATCGCGTTATGTGTTATCACTCTTCAGTTGAGTGAGTTACATTTACATAGCTCTGTTACTCATTATAACCCTAGTGCTAGCTTTTGGCTAACTCTCACCTACAGCTCCATTTGGCTCTAGTGGATGGATAGACAGAGTGACAGATTGATATTACAAAGAGATCTCAAGTCCAGAATGAGAAATAGACACTAGAATGGGGGAAAACTCACGTGATTCAGTGAATTCGATGGAGATAATCGCCCGGGATTCTGACGTAGACAGGCATTAGATTTAGAGAGACGAACATTGAGAGAAGCTGGACAGGTGAAGATTCCGATTGTAGGGACTTGGGAGTTGTTATTTTTTAGCGTCTTTCAATCGGTCAGTCATTCCCCTTTAGAGTCTTTCAGTGGGCCTTCCAGAGAAACATTATAGAAACGCGATCCACAAAGTAAATTGAGGCTGGATCTTCGTGAGAAACACATCTGGGTAACAGTAAATATACTCGAGGTAAAATTCTGTCGGCTTTAGTGGACTATGTTCTGTATTAATGCACCACTTGTGACATGTTGGAATGAAGTCTAATAAAGGTCCAAATTGATACTTTGTACGGATTTAGCGGAGTTAATAAACTTGTGGTCAGAAGATTTGGTGTTTTACGCTAGGGTTGTCACGAATACACAACAACACGCAGAGTACAGCTAGAGATTAAAAACATAAGTACGACAGGTAAGTCGAGAAGAAGAGTATATCAAAAACAACCGCTACATTGTCACAGTCAGAACTTTGTGGAATGAGTCAAGTCCCGATTCTTTCACCTGGATAGAATTCTTTCTTCTCATCACTAAATCTATTGTTGCTTACGTATATCAACCAAAACAGTGCCAACAGTT
This sequence comes from Achatina immaculata, assembly GCA_009760885.1. Lineage (NCBI taxonomy): Eukaryota > Metazoa > Mollusca > Gastropoda > Stylommatophora > Achatinidae > Lissachatina > Lissachatina immaculata. The sequence continues at coordinate 38,220,483 of CM019706.1, forward strand.
AATAGAGAACATTGAGTTTTAAGCATCATTACGTAAAGTAGTTAATTAAATTAAATTAAATTAATTTACTTAGGTGTCAAGTTTCAACCCAGAAAGAAATGAAAATCACCAAATAGTTTTATGACCTCACATCTGTAGGTTTTAAGGTCAAGAATGAAGAGAATCAAGAATGTGCTTTTCTGATGATATTGAGAATTTTCTTGAATCTTGTCTTAGCCTTTCACTCATTCTTATAAGATTAAATGATGCACTGTTTTAATTTAGAGCAGATTTTAGAGGTAAGTCAAAATAGGTCAACCTCCAACCTGGAAGATTCCACTTGCTGAAGATCCTGCCCTTGTGGTTCATAACAAGGTCATTAGTTTATTATTAATACTTCCATGTCACCTGACGAATACTAACTGATAACAAGCAAAACAATGGATGTAGATTCTCGAGTAGACAGGATCACATTGTCAGCTATAACTTCATTATACCTAAAAGTATACAAGACAGGCAGTACCACATTGTCAGCAATAACTTCATTATACCTAAAAGTGTACAAGACAAGCAGGACCACATTGTCATCTATAACTTCATTATATCTAAAAGTATACAAGACAGGTAGGACCACATTGTCATCTATAAATTCATTATACCTAAAAGTATACAAGACAGCCAACAAAAAACACTTCTCTGGGTAAGCCTGTGCGCCTCTCTCTCACACTCTCTCTCTGTCCCTTTCTCTTTGTTTATCTCTCTCCCTCTGTCTCTGTTTCTTTCTCTCACCCTCTCCTTCTCTCTGTCTCTTTCTCTTTGTTTGTCTCTCTCTCTTTCTGTCTCTCTTTCTGTCTCTATTTCCGTCTCTATCTTTTATCTCTTTCTCCGTCCCTCTCTCTCTCCCTCCCTCCCTTTCTGTCTCTCTTTGTCTCTTTCTCCCTCTCCCTGAATCTCTCTGTCTGTATCTATTTGTCTCCCTTTCTCTCCCTCTCTCTCCCCTCTCTATCTCTGTCTCCTTCTTTTTGTTTGTCTCTCTCCATCTCTCTTTTTCTTTCTATCTCTCTCCTTCTGTCCCTTTCTCTTTCTATTTCTTTGTGTTTCTCTTTCCTTCTTCTCTCTTTCTCTTTCTGTCTCTCTTCATCTCTCTCTTTCTCTTTGTCTCTCTCTCCTTCTGTCTCTCTTTCTCTTTCTGTCTCTATCTGCCTTTGTGTCTCTTTCTGTCTCTCTCTGCCTCTATCTCTCTCCCTCTTTTTCTCCCTCCTCTTTGCCCTCTTCCTCCCTCTCTCTCTCTCTCTCTCTCTGTCTCTCTTTCTCTTTGTCTCTCTCTCTCCCTCTCTCTCTTTCTCTTTCTGTCTCTCTCTGCCTCTATCTCTCTCCTTCTGTCTCTCTTTCTGTCTCTCTTTTTCTCTTTCTGTCTCTCTCTGCCTCTATCTCTCTCCTTCTGTCTCTCTCTTCCTCCCTCTCTCTCTTCCTCTTTGTGTGTCTCTTTCACCCTCTGTCTCTCTTTTTCTTTCTGTCTCTCTCCCTCTCTCTCTGTCTCTTTCTCTCTGTTTGTCTCTCTATCTCTCTGGCTCTCTTTCTCTTACTGTCTCTCTCTGTCTCTCTTTCTGTCTCTATGTCTCTCAGTCTGTCTCTATCTCTCTCCTCTCCCTCTGTCTGTCACTCTCTCTGTTTCTCTCTCTCTCTCTCTCTCTCTCTGTCTCTCAATTTAATTCCCTTCTTACAATTTTTCATGAAAGATTTCATCTTCGCATGTCAATATCAATATACTATCTCACTACATCTCACTACACTGTCTCACTACATTATCTCACTATATCTTACTACACTGTCTCTGTCTGCACCGTCTCACTTCACTGTCTCACTGTGCTGTCTTACTATATCTCACTACACTCTCTCATTATGTCTCACTACTGTTTCACTACACCGTCTCACTACACTGCCTCACTGCACTGTCTCACTACACTGTCTAAAATACACTGTCTCACTACACTGTCTCACTGCACTGTCTCACTACACTGTCTCACTATGTCTCACTACACTGTCTCACTATGTCTCACTACACTGTCTCACTACACTGTCTCACTATGTCTCACCACACTGTCTCACTGTAGTGTCTCACTATGTCTCACTACACTGTCACACTACACTGTCTCACTATGTCTCACTACACTGTCTCACTACACTGTCTTACTATGTCTAACTACACCGTCTCACTACACTATCTCACTACACCGTCTCACTACACTGTCTCACTATGTCTCACTACACTGTCTTACTACAGTGTCTCACTATGTCTCACTACACTGTCTCACTATGTCTCAATACACTGTCTCATAATGTCTCACTACACTGTCTCACTACACTGTCTCACTACACTATCTCACTGTGAATCACTATGTGTCACTACACTCTCGTTATGTCTCACTGCACTGTCTCACTATGTCTCACTACACTGTCTCACTACACTGTCTCACTACACTGTCTCACTACACTGTCTCACTACAATGTCTCACTACACTGTCTCACTACACTATCTCACTACACTGTCTCACTACACTGTCTCACTACACTGTCTCATTACACTGTCTCACTACACTGTCCCACTACAATGTCTCACTACAATGTCTCACTACAATGTCTCACTACACTGTCTCACTACAATGTCTCACTACACTGTCTCACTACAATGTCTCACTACACTGTCTCACTACAATGTCTCACTACAATGTCTCACTACAATGTCTCACTACACTGTCTCACTACACTGTCCCACTACAATGTCTCACTACACTGTCTCACTACACTGTCTCACTACACTGTCTCACTACACTGTCTCACTACACTGTCTCACTACACTGTCTCACTACACTGTCTCACTACACTGTTAGCAGGTATTTTACTGCTGTGACTTGTTAGAACACATCTTCTATGTCACAGTGTAGATTTACTGTCTTCTCTGACATATCTCCTAGCTCTATGAAGTTAACGACTTGCTTTAATAACAAACATGAATGATGATAAAATGTGAAGCTCTACTTCCTAGAAAAGTCTGTGTCTGTGTTTCACTGATCATCATATTGTATCACGTGACATCTGCATATGAATATGATAGTTACATCTCGTGTACGTAGTGTTTTTGTGTGTTATGAATGTGTGAGTTAGAGGCTAAATATTACATTTTTGTCAATGTTTCTCGTGTTCTTTATGTATTTATTACTTCTTACACTAAACTGAGTGTTTGAAAGTTGAGTGAATGTTAAATGATGAAAGATAAAATGTCAGAGAGACTGGGGTGTTCTGTAAAAATAATGTTCGTTTTTTTTTCATTTCTTGTGACAGATTCTGTGCCAGGCTTTGTGTTAAAAGTTGAGTCACGTGGTGTGGTAAGGTCAATCATTTCATTTTTTAAAAATATAATAAGGAAGTGGAGCCATATTAGCAGAGGAGAGTTTAGCGGAGAAAGGAGAAGAAAAGTGTACGATGTACTTTGGATTCTTGTAATTAGGGTATCATTATTACGTGGCTCACACTGAAAGTCGTGAGCAATTTTTTTTAAAAATCAGAATTTACAGATTGAGAAAATATAAATGCATCACATTTACTGCATCCTTTACACTTCATGTAGAGGTCACATGACGTTACCATCATGTGTCACGTAACCACGTGGAGCAGAAATAAAATGGCTGGTGCTGAAGTTTCATTTCGTCAACGTTCTGTTATTGAGTTCCCGCTGCTGAAATTCACTAAAGACTTCAGCTTGCTTATGAAGATGTGTGTGTGGGTGCTAGCAGTGTTAGGAGGTGAGTTAAACATTTCAAAGATGGAAACACGTGCATCCAAGATATGCCTCGCAGCGGCCGCCCTCGAACTGCCTCCACTGAACGCAACGTGGAAAGGGCTGACGACATCATTAAACAAGACAGACGTGTCACAGTATCTGAAATCGCTGTAAATCCTGGAGTAGAACACAGTGCAGTACAGGAAACGACTGAAACCCTAGGCTATAGAAAAGTTTGTGCCCACGTATGTTGACCGAAGATCACAAAGCTGTGAGAAAAACTCTGCTCGCCGGACACCTGAGGAAATTCAGAAAATAGGTTGGGAAATTCTTTCACAATCTGCCTATATCCCCGACCTGGCACCCAATGATTACCATCTTTTCTGTTTTGTGAAAGAACAAATGCGAGACCATCACTACGACACAGGAGAGAACGTCCAGAAAGCAGTGCGTCTGTTCCTTCGGTCAGCTGGAACGGAATTCTACCTGGAGGGTATTTTCAAACTTGCAGAGCGATGGGGAAAATGTCTGCAGAGAAATGAAGATTATGCTGAAAATGGAAGAAAAGGATGCAGAATAAGGTGATACATTTATATTTTCTTATCTATAAATTCTGACTTTCGGTATGACCCTCGTATCATTATTATTATTATTATTATTATTATTATTAAGTACAGTCATGATAGTACTCGTATAATTTAGGTAGCATTTATAATATAACCTTAGTTATAAGAAAGTTTATAACCCGTAGAAAAGGAACTGCCACGTTATTAGTCTGTAATACTACGACAGACATAGACAACATAACGCTACCATCGTTCCCCATAAGAACAGACAAGTCAGAAAAAAGGGACACAATGACGTAACGACCTAAATAGTAATACAAATATCATCTGGCAGACGACTGAATGTACACAATGCAAACAGAGAACCAACTAATCCTTAACCTTAACAACATACAATTGACAGGCGGTTGGGTATCGCCCATAATAAATAAACCGAAGGTTAACCCAGGTGTGGTCATTGGAATTTCTGACAGGACTGACATGTTTACTTATCCGACGACCAGAATGGACAGGCGAAGGCCAGCTGACTAATAGATAACCAAGGGGAGGGGCTTAGATGACCGACTGGACGATATGTAATGGATATGTAAGGAGCTCGAAGAAGAGAAGCCCAGACACACGAACACTAGGAAGAGAAGCCGAGATACACGAACACTAGGAAGAGAAGCCGAGACACACGAACACGAGGAAGAGAAGCCCAGACACACGAACACGAGGAAGAGAAGCCCAGAAACACGAACACGAGGAAGAGAAGCCGAGACACACGAACACGAGAAAGAAAAGCCCAGACACACGAACACTAGAAAGAGAAGCCCAGACACACGAACACTAGAAAGAGAAGCCCAGACACACGAACACGAGAAAGAAAAGCCCAGACACACGAACACTAGAAAGAGAAGCCCAGACACACGAACACTAGAAAGAGAAGCCCAGACACACGAACACTAGAAAGAAAAGCCCAGACACACGAACACTAGAAAGAGAAGCCCAGACACACGAACACTAGAAAGAGAAGCCGAGACACACGAACACGAGAAAGAAAAGCCCAGACACACGAACACTAGAAAAGAAGCCCAGACACACGAACACTAGAAAGAGAAGCCCAGACACACGAACACTAGAAAGAAAAGCCCAGACACACGAACACTAGAAAGAGAAGCCCAGACACACGAACACTAGAAAGAGAAGCCGAGACACACGAACACGAATGCACGAGGACATGAAGATGACGAAGAGCTTGATAAGTGAAGTTCGACACGAGAAGTGTAGGAAACAAAGCATTCGTTGAGAGACCTCGAAAAGAACAGGTATAAAAAGTTAGTAACAACCAGACATAACTATAGAAGAGTCAGAGCCAGGATGATAGATTACAACCGGGGATAGAAATGGATAATGACTATAAGAAACTTGAGAATTTAAACTCGAGCATACAAGGTTTTCACTAGTAGTTTTAATCGTCATATCAGCCAACGTACCAGTAGAATTTGTAAATTACTGCCTATATAATTGTGAAAGAAACACAAGAAAGAATACCCATGTTTTACAGTTCATAATTTAGAAATCCATCAAAGAAATAGATTAACCTTTAACTTCATCTTACTAAATACTAAAGAGTCTTTGATTGTCAGTTAGGCTACCTGTGAATAAACTTCTATAATTCGACGCTGATCATCATGGACTTATTTTCAAGTTGTGTACGTAAGAAGGAGTTATTTTCAAGTTGTGTACGTAAGAAGGACTTATGTTCAAGTTATGTACGTAAGAAGGAGTTATTTTCAAGTTGTGTACGTAAGAAGGAGTTATTTTCAAGTTGTGTACGTAAGAAGGAGTTATTTTCAAGTTTTGTACGTAAGAAGGACTTATTTTCAAGTTATGTACGTAAGAAGGAGTTATTTTCAAGTTGTGTACGTAAGAAGGACTTATTTTCAAGTTTTGTACGTAAGAAGGAGTTATTTTCAAGTTGTGTACGTAAGAAGGAGTTATTTTCAAGTTGTGTACGTAAGAAAGAGTTATTTTCAAGTTGTGTACGTAAGAAGGAGTTATTTTCAAGTTGTGTACGTAAGAAGGAGTTATTTCAAGAATGCCTCATAGACTTGATGTTAACTATCTCCAAGTGTTTTGGTATGAATGTAAAGCTGATATAGTACCAAGGGTTATAAAGGATGTGACAAGTATAATAATAGTACCAAGGGTTATAAAGGATGTGACAAGTATAATAATAGTACCAAGGGTTATAAAGGATGTGACAAGTATAATAATAGTGCCAAGGGTTATAAAGGGTATGACAAGTATACCTTGAATTCAATATTCTTCTGGGGCTTGCCATAGCTTGGTTGTTTCTGTTCTGTCTGAAACATTTCCTGCATCTGTAACCAGAGACTGGCATCCCCGCACTTCGAGCATTCCCATACGTGTTCCGCCTTCCGTTCCAACAGCCAGTGAACCGGGCGCCTGCTGATAGAACCAGCCACACGCTGGGTGTGGGTAACACGCTCTAAACAACTTCATTCAGAAAAACGACCACTTCCACTCTCCTCCTACAATTCGATCATCCTCCTGATGTGATTGTTACATTCAACCCAATATCGTCCTCCACACGCAGCCTATTGATGGTGGCTTTTGCAATCTCCTCCTCCAATTTTGGTGGGCCCTGACTTGATGCCATGCCCGCCAGCATGTCCGCTCTCTCCCGTTGCCTTTCACGACCCCATGACCTGGGCATTAGATCCACGTCAAAGTGAATAAACGAGAGCCCAGTAGAAGCTGGACCCACTCCCTAGAAAGAAATCTCTCGATTCTGCGTAACATGTTTTGAGAGTCTGATACAATGATCCCATGCCAGTCGGTCTGCTCCACCAACCAGGAAATTGCTTCTGATGCTGCCTGCACCTCCATTCTCATGCTCGAAGTGATGGTCCCATAGACTCCTGATTTACCCGCAACCGGTTTGACGTTACGATAGACAATATACCCCCATCTACTTTTTAGGCCTCGTGCCACTGGCCCGTCTGTGAAGATCACAGGGTCACGTGATTTGATGCGGAATAAAATTTACGTTTTTTTTTATTATTTACGAAAACTGTTTCCTGTGTGACAATATTCATTGCTTCCCCCCCCCCCTTATTGTTATAGTGTAAATATGATATCAGAGCCTCCTCTGCCTAAACCCAAACTGTCTGCCACTTAAAGGACCCCATAATAAGTCGAATTCTCTGTACTAATATTTCTTACTTCAGTTTTCCCTCTCTGACTCGGGAGTTCGACGCTTTTCTACATTTTACAGTCGTCTTACATACCAACAATTTATAGTCTGCGGCTGGTAATCCAACATCTGGTAGGTCAACGACTGATCATACAACAACTGATAGTCCAAAAACTGATCGTCCAGCTGTTCATAATTCACACGTCGATTTTCTTAGAAATGATATCTAACTACTGATAATACAACAGCGAATAGTCCAACAATTTATAGTCCAACTATTGATAGTCCAACTATTGACAGTCGAACTATTGATAGAACACCAAATGATAGTCTAACTATTGGTAGTCCAAGAACTGATAGTTCAACAACTGATAGTCCAACTTTTGATACACCAACAAATGAGAGTCCAACAATTGTTAGTCTAACTATTGGTAATCCAACAACTAAGAGTTTAATAATTGATAGTCCAACAACTAATAGTCAGTAATTGAAAGTCCAACTACTGATATTCCAATAACTGATAGTCCAGCAGATGATAGTCCAGCTTTTGAAAATTCAGCAACTGACAGTCTAGCTTTTCATGGCCCACCAATAAAAAGTCAGACTTTCGATAATCCAGATATTGTCCACTGAAATAATGTTCCCCATTGTTAATGATGTACAGGATCTTTGTCATAAACATTCGTTACCATTTTTTTACTATATTGTTTAGTTTTGTGTATCATACAATTATGCGTTATAACGATTTTTTACTATATTGTTTAGTTTTGTGTATCATACAATTCGTAATGGCAAAAGTGTTTTTCTGTTCGTGAAGGAAAAATTTCATATAGAACAGAGGCACCAGATCTTTTCTGAAGGATTATGCCACAAAATCCCTTCAGTACCTCGTAGCATTTTTAGCAACATTTCACCGTATGACGTTTTGAGATTTTCGTTTCTCCACACATTTGCGTCAGTGACACTTTTGGCATTTGTGTCACGGGTTCGCCAATCCTTATAGAAGATATTAGAACAGGTGTCACGGGTTCGCCAACCCTTATAAAAGATATTGGCACAAGTGTCACGGGTTCGCCAATCCTTATAAAAGATATTGGCACAAGTGTCACTGGTTCGCCAATCCTTATAGAAGATGTTGGCACAAGTATCACTGGTTCGCCAACACTTATAGAAGATATTGGCACAAGTGTCACGGGTTCGCCAACCTTTATAGAAGATATTGGGACAGGTGTCACGAGTTCGCCAACCTTTATAGAAGATATTGGCACAAGTGTCACGGGTTCGCCAATCCTTACAGAAGATATTGGCACAAGTGTCACGGGTTCGTTAAAATTAATACAGGATGTTAACTCTGTAAATGATGAAGAGGCGTGACATATATAGTAACATATTAAAACACATATATTCCACAAAGATCTTCTCACGATAAATGCTAGCAACTTCTAAATTCAATCGAAACCTCTCGTCCATTAATGTCTGCTTCCGATTTGGCGAATTGAACCTCCCGTCCATTTATGGCTGGATGTTTCGTTTAGTTGAAAAACTCGATGTTAACTTTCATTTAACCTGTCATTGCGCATGTCAATCTAAGCTTAAACTTCCTCTCGAAGCGCGGTTGGCGGCCATAGCAAATGTCAGACAGAGAGAGAGAGAGAGAGACAGAGACAGAGTGAGTGAGTGAGTGAGTGAGTGTGTGAGTGTGTGTGTGTGTGTGCGCGCGCGCGCATTTTTTACGAGTTTTCTGAAATAGGTAGACAAAATGGACATACCCACCGACTCCACAAATGTTACTGTATGTGTTTCTGACTGTGGTAGACCTCTTAGACGAGCTGCAGAAATGACTTAGAGATTTTTTCGGACATTATCTGACAAGCAAGCCTTCAGTCATTCTAGTTCAGACGTGACGATTGTAAATTGTACTTCTGACAGTGACACTGACATTTATACTGTGTCTTGGGGGTTGGGTGTTTAATAATGGCCGCCCGATGCAAGGAGTGTAAAAAAAGTCCCCAAATATTGTTGCCAAAAGTGATTCTGTGGGATTATATAGCTCACTGATACTATATTTCACTACTGCATTTATGACACAGTGGTGGTAGAATATAATTTTATTTCTCAGCCAAAAAAAAAAAAAAATTTAATGCTAAAAAATATTTCCGTTTTCACACCAGTTGTTTTTTCCCTGACAAATAATTTCATTTTATGAAATCGCCATCGTTTCCACTTTTTTTTATATAAGATACGCATATGGTGAACACAAAATTAGTTTGTTACAATGATTTGTACAAAGAGATCCCAAAAATATCACAACACCCGCTCAAAAATTTCAGTGCAAATCTAACTTGTCTTGTCTTGTCTCCTTCTTCTTTCGGTGTTCACGGGACAAATAGACGTCTTGATAGCGCTCGATGATTTGCTTCATATAATGGGATATTTAATGCTTCTGTCATTTCCTCTCTCCATCTCCTGCGTGGACGGTCTCTTCCTCTGTTACCTACAAATCTTAGTGTGAATGTTGTCTGTGATATACTGTCTGGTGGTAGTCATGTAACATGGCCAAACATTTTGATTTGCTGTTTCTGGATAAAGTGTTATACCGGTGTTACTCCAACCTTTGTCCTGATGGTGTCATTTCTTATTTGGTCTCTTCTTGTCACATTTAGTATTCTCCTTAAACATCTCATTTCTGTCGTGATGATTTTCTTTTGTTCTTGGCTGTTAGTGTCCATGTTTGACATTGATAACATAGAGTTGGGAGGAACATTGTGTTGTACAGTGCCCTTTATTCAATTATGATGTATTTTTCAGTAAAGGAGTCATTTGTTCAATGACGATTTGCTTTATTATATCTGTTCTCAATCTCAGCGTCAGTCGCCACTGAGGTTGATAATATGCTACCAAGGTATTTGATATGTTTCACTTGTTTCAAGGGCTGGTTGTCTAGTACGATTTTTGTCTGGATTTCTTTCATGACGTTATGACTTCTGTTTTTTTTCAGCGCTGATCTTCATGATGTGGCTTTTACACGCCCTGGTTAAATTATCCATGTTCTGCTGTAGGTTTTTTTTCTGATGTGACTATAAGTGCTTGATCGTCAGCAAACAGGAGTTCGTTTATGGTCATCCTATTGGGTATGTCTTCTGAAAGGTGTTGTGGGTTTATAGGCATTTTTTCTGAGGTTAGACTGTTGGGCAGTTTTGTGCTGGAGTTTTTACTATGTATATTAGCTTCTTTGCAGATGTTGTCAGTGTTTGTTATGAACAGCAAGGGAGACAGTACACAGCCCTGACTCACTCCAGATTTTATGATAAATGGTTCAGAGTGTCCTGCATTTGTTCTAACTGTACACTGACTGTCTTCATATAGGTTTCTGCATATGTTGATACGATGTGTACTTACTCCATAACGCTGTAAGATTTCCCACAGTTTATATCTATCTACTCTATTAAATGCTTTTTCTTGATCTACGTAAGCTATGTTCTGTATCTGATTGTGTTCACTTGATTTTTCTGTTGGCTTCAAATGTAACGTCTTCGTTTTTTATCCGACCTCAAATGATTAAGAATATGTTCAGTTTCTTTTCTTTTAGTTCTGTGTATCATACAATTATGTGGTGTGACTTTTTTTTTTACTATATTATTTAGTTCTGAGTATCATACAGTTATGTGTTGTAACTTTTATTTTCCTACTTTATTTAGTTTTGTGTATCATACAATTATGTGTTGTAACGTTTTTCGTTAAAGAGGATTAAAGAGAGAAAACTGAAATATTTTAGACACATTAAACGTCATGATAATTTAGAGAAGACCGTATTGGAAGGATACATAATGGGAAAAAGAAAAAGAGGACGACCAAAACGAAGATGGCTGCAAGACATCGTTGACGATCTGGAAATGGATGCAACAGCAGCAGGCCATCTTGCTCACAAACCGAGAGGCCTACAGGAGTGCTGTTTGGGAGGCAAAGTTCCGCAAGGGACATGCAAATGAATGAACGAATGAACATTTTTCTTTAGTATATTATTTAGTTTTGTGTATCATAAAGTTATATGTTGTAACTTTTATTGTGCTATATTATTTAATTTTGTGTATCATACAGTTATGTTTTATAACGTTTTTTACTATATTATTTAGTTTTGTGTATCTTACAATCATGTGTTATAACTTTTTTTCCTGTTTTATTTAGTTTTGTGTATCATACATAAAATATATAACATATATACATTTAATGTGAGAAGATCTTTGTGGAATACTCGATGTTAATTTTTATTTAACCTGTCACTGCGCATGTCAATCGAAGCTCGAACTTCCTCTCCAAGTGCGGTTGGCGGCCAAAGCAAAGTATATAATAAGTATATAAAATAATATATATATATATATTTAACGTTTGTAACTCTATTATTTAGTTTTGTGTTTCATACAATTATGTGTTATAGCGTCTGTTTTTTTAAATATATTATTTAGCTTAGTGTATCATGCATTTATGTGTTATAAAGTCTTCTTTAAATTTTGTCTATCGTGAAAAGACTTGTTTTAACGTGTTTTAGAATCTTTAAATATAGAACTGTCCACACAAACATAGATGTACGGCTTGAAGACCACCTCGAATATCTTAAATATGAAATATAGTTCTAGAGAACTCTAACAGGTAACAACACAACAATATTATGTTTCTAGCTCTGCCATCGTCATGAAGCAGATAACGATGAGGAGAACAGAACGTAGAACAAAAACTTTAGTGAAAAGTAGGAAAATAGCGTTTAAAATGACATCATTTATATTTGTAAATGAATTCTTTCTTTACTCAAAGTCTCTATTTTTATTTTTTTTCTCATTGTCTTTTCTAAAACCGCCAACCACATGATCAAACTGTTATCGTATTATATTATCTTTCTCCCATCATTCAACAATCACAAAAAAACAATAATAATAATAAACTATGTAATCATCATAATTCTATTTTCATACTTCAAACAGTACTACACAAGACTGTGATATTATAATACAACTATCACTAAGAGTACTACACAAGACTATGATATTCTAATACAACTATCACTAACAGTACTACACAAGACTATGAAATTATAATACAACTATCACTAACAGTACTACACAAGACTGTGATATTATAATACAACTATCACTAACAGTACTACACAAGACTGTGATATTATAATACAACTATCACCAGCAGTACTACATAAGACTATGATTTTATAATACAACTATCATTAACAGTACTACACAAGACTATGATATTAAAATAGTACCATCACTCACCCACTCTAACAGTACTACACAAGACTATGATATTATAATACAACTATCACTAACAGTACTACACAAGACTATGATATTATAATACAACTATCACTAACAGTACTACACAAGACTATGATATTATAATACAACTATCACTAACAGTACTACACAAGACTGTGATATTATAATACAACCATTACTCACTCACTCTAGTAGTCCTTAACAAGACTGAGGTATTATAATACAACAATCACTCACCCACTGTAACAGTACTACACAAGACTATGATATTATAATACAACTATCACTAAAAGTACTACACAAGACTGTGATATTATAATACAACCATCACTCACGCACTCTAATAGTACTACACAAGACTGTGATATTATAATAAACAATTACTCACCCACTATAGTACTACTACAAAAGACTGAGATACTATAATACAACCATCATTAAACCATTTTAATAGTACTAAACAAGACTGAGATATTATAATACAACCATCCCTCACTCGCTATAGTAGTACAACACAAGACTGTGTTATTATAATACAACCATCATTCACCCACATTAGAAGTATTACACAAGACTGTGATATTATAACACAACCATCACTCACCCAGTCTAATAACACTACAAAAAACTGTGATATTATAATACGGCCATCACTCACCCATACTAATAATACTACACAGGTCTTTGATGTTATAACACAACCATCACTCACCCACTCTAATAATATTACACAAGATTGTGATGTTACAACACAACCATCATTCACTCACTCTAATAATACTACACAAGACTGTGATTTTATAATACAACCATTACTCACCCAATCTAACAGTACTACACAAGACTATGATATTATAATACAACCATCACTCACCCACTCTAATAATACTACAGAAGACTGTGATATTATAACACAACCATCATTTACCCACTCTAATAATACTACACAAGACTTTGATATTATAGCACAACCATCACTCACCCACTCTAATAATACTACACAAGACTGTGATATTATAACACAACCATCACTCACCTACTCTAATAATACTATACCAGACTGTGATATTATAACACAACCATCACTCACCCGCTTTATTAATACTACACATGACTGTGATATTATAATACAACCATCACTCACCCACTATAACAGTCAAGCTTCTGGTTCCGACTGCTCTTCTCTGAGGATCCTCAAGTCCTGCTATGTTAGGATACATGGACACTTGGAAGTCGTAGTCGCCAGCCGAGGTAGGTTTATAACGTATCACGCATGTTGTTCTGTAATACAATGTTCCTGTCTCTTCACTGTGTACATGGGCCTGCAACAGTTACACCAACATCCATTAAAACGAATATCAACATCCAGTCAAAAAGCATTCATCTTTACACATAAACATTTACTTGTATGCGCACTACAAATATACAAGTGTACTAATACATTCATATACATACGGACAAATAAAAGAACAGTTATAAAGACAGTAAACAGGAGAATGAATCGATCGCCGAGGACAAATGATTGCCAGACATATAAGTAGGTAGGTAAGCTTGAGGACAGACAGACATATAAGTAGGTAGGTAAGCTTGAAGACATATATATAAGTAGGTAGGTAAGCTTGAAGACAGACAGACATATAAGTAGGTAGGTAAGCTTGAAGACACACAGACAGACATATAAGTAGGTAGGTAAGCTTGAAGACACAGACAGACATATAAGTAGGTAGGTAAGCTTGAAGACACACAGACAGACATATAAGTAGGTAGGTAAGCTTGAAGACACACAGACAGACATATAAGTAGGTAGGTAAGCTTGAAGACACACAGACAGACATATAAGTAGGTAGGTAAGCTTGAAGACACACAGACATATAAGTAGGTAGGTAAGCTTGAAGACACACAGACATATAAGTAGGTAGGTAAGCTTGAAGACACACAGACATATAAGTAGGTAGGTAAGCTTGAAGACACACAGACATATAAGTAGGTAGGTAAGCTTGAAGACAGGCAGACAAACTGACAGACATAGATTAGATACCGAAATTTCATGCTGATAGTTTCTGATTACTCTCCACCCCAAACAGCGCGCTGATGGATAAACTTTGTTAGTTGTACAAGTCACCACAATCTCAGACTGAAAAAATGTGGAGACACACCGGAGATCTTTGGGCGGAGCTGCAGACAACATCAGAGAATAACACAAGTTATAAGTATGTACAGTTTTAGGAAAATCAGTCGCTGTAACTGTGAAAATGTGTACACATACAAGCCTGTACACATACAAGCCTGTACATATACAAACATATACACATATAAGTCTGTACATATGCCAGCCTGTACACATACAATCATGTACCCATACAAGCATGTCCACATACAAGCCTATGTACATACAAGCCTGTACGAATACAAGAGTGTCCACATAAAAGACTGTACACATACAAGCATGTACACATACAAGCATCTCCACATACAACCATGTACACATACAAGCATCTCCACATACAACCATGTACACATACAAGCATCTCCACATACAACCATGTACACATACAAGCATGTCCACATACAATCCTATACACATACAAGCCTGTACACATACAAGCATGTCCACATACAAATCTGTAAACATACAAAATTGTACACATAAAAACTTGTACAAGTATAAAATTGTACATATACAGCCTGTACACATACAAATCTGTACAAGTAGAAAACTGCACACATGCAAACCTGTACACATACAAACATGTACACATGTATAACAGAGAGCAATTTATTTTATTCGCTCGGGTAATTCTTTCATTTTTTTTAGAGAATCTTGTTTTCTGACACTTTTCCCAAAATGTATGTCATTATGAGAATTTCATTGTGTCTGAAAAAATGGAATGTTGACGTCTTTGAAAAATAGAGACTATCTTGTCATTGATGTGAAGCTGATAATAAGTGTGTGTTATATTGATTTTATATTTTTACTACATCATCTCTGTATGTATCCAATAACAAACGGAGGAATTAGTTGATTATCGAAAAGAATAGTTGACATTTATATATCAAATATTTGTACATAAGAATAGTGGAAAACAAAGTCTGAACAAAAAGTTTTTTAAAATTAAATTAAACAATAGATGTTGGTTCACAAAATTTCGGACATACTTGTTTCAGGTATTCATCTTTCTTATACTTATCATATATTCATTTTTCTTATACTTGTTATCATGTATTCATTTTTCTTATACTTGTTATCATCTATTCGTCTTTCTTTGATTGTTACGGGATTCTGAGACAAAGATCTTCTACAAATTTTTTAAAAAATTATTCGTGAGATCACGTGACCTGATTTTGTTCCTGAATGTTCCTCTGTAGTTTTTTTTCTTTTTCCATATTTCTTTTATTTCATCTCTGTATCACTGTTTTTATTATCTCTTTGATAGTCCTTACATTACTTTACTTCTTTTTCCTCCCTCTCTCCCCCTCTCTCTCCCTCTCTCCCTCTCTCTCCCTCTCTCCCTATCTCTCTCCCTCCCTCTCTCTCCCTCCCTCTCTCCCTATCTCTTTCCCTCTCTCCCTATCTCTCTCCCTCCCTCTCCCTCCCTCTCTCCCTCCCTCTCCCTATCTCTCTCCCTCTCTCTCCCTCTCTTCCTCTCTCTCTCCCTCTCCCTCTCTCTCCCTATCTCTTTCCCTCTCTCTCCCTATCTCTCCCTCTCTCCGTATCTCTTTCCCTCTCTCCCTCTCTCTCCCTCTCTCCCTATCTCTTTCCCTCTCTCCCTATCTCTCTCCCTCCCTCTCTCTCTTTTTTTCATCTTTTGGACTATTTCTCCGTCACTTTTTCTCCTTCAGATCTCTTTGATGACGTCACGAGTTATTATTAGATCAACATTTCTTCAGCTTGCCAGTTCGGTCATTTATAACTTAAAGAGAATTTTTCATATTCTTATTCAACCTTTAGTAGCGAGTTTTTCATTTTGAAAATGAAAAAAGTGGATTAAAAATCAATAGGTAAGCTTGAAGACACACAGACATATAAGTAGGTAGGTAAGCTTGAAGACACACAGACATATAAGTAGGTAGGTAAGCTTGAAGACACACAGACATATAAGTAGGTAGGTAAGCTTGAAGACAGGCAGACAAACTGACAGACATAGATTAGATACCGAAATTTCATGCTGATAGTTTCTGATTACTCTCCACCCCAAACAGCGCGCTGATGGATAAACTTTGTTAGTTGTACAAGTCACCACAATCTCAGACTGAAAAAATGTGGAGACACACCGGAGATCTTTGGGCGGAGCTGCAGACAACATCAGAGAATAACACAAGTTATAAGTATGTACAGTTTTAGGAAAATCAGTCGCTGTAACTGTGAAAATGTGTACACATACAAGCCTGTACACATACAAGCCTGTACATATACAAACATATACACATATAAGTCTGTACATATGCCAGCCTGTACACATACAATCATGTACCCATACAAGCATGTCCACATACAAGCCTATGTACATACAAGCCTGTACGAATACAAGAGTGTCCACATAAAAGACTGTACACATACAAGCATGTACACATACAAGCATCTCCACATACAACCATGTACACATACAAGCATCTCCACATACAACCATGTACACATACAAGCATCTCCACATACAACCATGTACACATACAAGCATGTCCACATACAATCCTATACACATACAAGCCTGTACACATACAAGCATGTCCACATACAAATCTGAAACATACAAAATTGTACACATAAAAACTTGTACAAGTATAAAATTGTACATATACAGCCTGTACACATACAAATCTGTACAAGTAGAAAACTGCACACATGCAAACCTGTACACATACAAACATGTACACATGTATAACAGAGAGCAATTTATTTTATTCGCTCGGGTAATTCTTTCATTTTTTTTAGAGAATCTTGTTTTCTGACAGTTTTCCCAAAATGTATGTCATTATGAGAATTTCATTGTGTCTGAAAAAAATGGAATGTTGACGTCTTTGAAAAATAGAGACTATCTTGTCATTGATGTGAAGCTGATAATAAGTGTGTGTTATATTGATTTTATATTTTTACTACATCATCTCTGTATGTATCCAATAACAAACGGAGGAATTAGTTGATTATCGAAAAGAATAGTTGACATTTATATATCAAATATTTGTACATAAGAATAGTGGAAAACAAAGTCTGAACAAAAAGTTTTTTAAAATTAAATTAAACAATAGATGTTGGTTCACAAAATTTCGGACATACTTGTTTCAGGTATTCATCTTTCTTATACTTATCATATATTCATTTTTCTTATACTTGTTATCATGTATTCATTTTTCTTATACTTGTTATCATCTATTCGTCTTTCTTTGATTGTTACGGGATTCTGAGACAAAGATCTTCTACAAATTTTTTAAAAAATTATTCGTGAGATCACGTGACCTGATTTTGTTCCTGAATGTTCCTCTGTAGTTTTTTTTCTTTTTCCATATTTCTTTTATTTCATCTCTGTATCACTGTTTTTATTATCTCTTTGATAGTCCTTACATTACTTTACTTCTTTTTCCTCCCTCTCTCCCCCTCTCTCTCCCTCTCCCCCTCTCTCTCCCTCTCTTCCTATCTATCTCCCTCCCTCCCTCTCTCTCCCTCTCTCCCTATCTCTTTCCCTCTCTCCCTATCTCTCTCCCTCCCTCTCCCTCCCTCTCTCCCTCCCTCTCCCTCTCTCTCCCTCTCTCTCCCTCTCTTCCTCTCTCTCTCCCTCTCCCTCTCTCTCCCCTCTCTCTCTCCCTCTCTCTCCCTATCTCTCCCTCTCTCCGTATCTCTTTCCCTCTCTCCCTCTCTCTCCCTCTCTCCCTATCTCTTTCCCTCTCTCCCTATCTCTCTCCCTCCCTCTCTCTCTTTTTTTCATCCTTTGGATTATTTCTCAGTCACTTTTTCTCCTTCAACCTTTAGTAGCGAGTTTTTCATTTTGAATACGAAAAAAGTGAATTAGAAATCAATACATGAGTAACAATTATGCAACGTGTAATTTTGCAAAATAATTAGAAAAAAAATTGAAATAATTAGAAAAAAAATTATCACCTCTAAACTAATAACATAACATAACAATGAAATTTAACATTATGTAGTGCTCTATACACTAACTGCTACCGTCTTTATAGATTTATAGAACATACATTTTGAAAAGTCGAAAACAAAACAAAAGTTTGAAGAAAAGAGGACACACAGGTTTGAGAGGAAGTAAACCTGGGATGTGACAAAAAAGAAACTTCTTAAAGCCGCACTATTAAACCTATATTGGTGTAGCTGTGTGTGGCAGAGAAAGAAGTTTGAAAACTTTACCTGGGAAAGAGGAGAGAGAAGAAAAGGAAGAATCAAGATTATGACAAGGTTAACTCGTAAATGTGAGGAAGTTGCTTAGATTAGTTCAGACAGACAGCAAAACAAGGATTTTATTTATTTTAGTTGCATGATGATGATGATGATGATGATAATGATGTGTGCAGTCATGAGCGCTGATAACTGGTGTTTTATCAATCAAACTAAGAACCGGGTAGACAGACAAATAGACAGACAGTGATTGCGCAGAATAGAAGATAAATAACGTAAGATAAACATCAACACAGAGAACTTACTATAAACCCTTAGTTGACAGGAACTTCGTGGCGAATGAGAGAAATTGTCGAGTGTCACAGAACATCCCCAGATGGTGTTATGTTGTATTTCCACTTTCTTAATCTTTAGTGATGATGAAATGGTGGTTGTTCCCACTAGCTCAGTCTTGTTAACTGAAGCCTCATACAAGTTGTTCTGTTCACAGCGATGACTGCTACAGTTAGTTATGTAAGTCCCATTTCTGTCAAACTGTAGTCCCGTAAATGTGGTGTTATCAGGGACCTTTATTATACACTCAATACTGGGGCTCTCTTTCCCTTCCTCGGCTACTGGACACTTCATCTCAGCTTGTGGGAACACTGTACAAGAAATATTTCTACTCATATAATCAAACTAGATCAAAAGTTCTATAAGATTATATGAGATTTTCTACATTAAGTTTTAGACCTGTGAAGAACGTAAGATTTACCAGACATTGCTAACAAAAGATGTCCAAAAGTAAACCACCCGGATGTAGCTTCCTAGAGTACTTTAGTCCAGTGTGTACTCCGTCATGGAACCAGCTCTGATGTTTTGGGCACCTGGGTACTAACTGGCTCCACTAAAATAAAAGCTCTTGCTATAAAGTCAGTCGTTCTGTTAGGCTGTCTTAGCTCTCAGTATAAAGTCAGTCGTTCTGTTAGGTTGTCTTAGCTCTCAATATAAAGTCAGTCGTTCTGTTAGGCTGTCTTAACTCTCACTATAAAGTCAGTCGTTCTATTAGGCTGTCTTAACTCTCACTATAAAGTCAGTCGTTCTGTTAGGCTGTCTTAACTCTCTCTATAAAGTCAGTCGTTCTATTAGGCTGTCTTAACTCTCACTATAAAGTCAGTTGTTCTATTAGGCTGTCTTAACTCTCATATAAAGTCAGTCGTTCTATTAGGCTGTCTTAACTCTCACTATAAAGTCAGTCGTTCTGTTAGGCTGTCTTAACTCTCTCTATAACGTCAGTCGTTCTGTTAGACTGTCTTAACTCTCACTATAAAGTCAGTTGTTCTGTTAGGCTGTCTTAACTCTCACTATAAAGTCAGTCGTTCTGTTAGGCTGTCTTAACTCTCACTATAAAGTCAGTTGTTCTGTTAGACTGTCTTAGCTCTCACTATAAAGTCAGTCGTTCTGTTAGGCTGTCTTAACTCTCTCTATAAAGTCAGTCGTTCTGTTAGACTGTCTTAACTCTCACTATAAAGTCAGTTGTTCTGTTAGGCTGTCTTAACTCTCACTATAAAGTCAGTCGTTCTATTAGGCTGTCTTAACTCTCACTATAAAGTCAGTCGTTCTGTTAGACTGTCTTAACTCTCAGTATAAAGTCAGTTGTTCTGTTAGGCTGTCTTAACTCTCACTATAAAGTTAGTCGTTCTGTTAGGCTGTCTTAACTCTCACTATAAAGTCAGTTGTTCTGTTAGGCTGTCTTAACTCTCACTATAAAGTCAGTCGTTCTGTTAGGCTGTCTTAACTCTCACTATAAAGTCAGTCGTTCTGTTAGGCTGTCTTAACTCTCACTATAAAGTCAGTTGTTCTGTTAGGCTGTCTTAACTCTCACTATAAAGTCAGTCGTTCTGTTAGGCTGTCTTAGCTCTCACTATAAAGTCAGTTGTTCTGTTAGACTGTCTTAGCTCTCACTATAAAGTCAGTCGTTCTGTTAGGATGTCTTAGCTCTCACTATAAAGTCAGTTGTTCTGTTAGACTGTCTTAGCTCTCACTATAAAGTCAGTTGTTCTGTTAGGCTGTCTTAACTCTCACTATAAAGTCAGTTGTTCTGTTAGGCTGTCTTAGTTCTCACTATAAAGTCAGTCGTTCTGTTAGGCTGTCTTAGCCTGAAATGGAGATAGTGATAACTTCTGAACTCTGAATGAGAAGGTAACTCTACTTCCAAACCATCAAATGTCTTGTACGTAAATTGACAGTCAAAGGCTAGCTAAATCAGACCTGAATAAAATGTTTGTTGATATTGTTTGTGTACAACAAAATAGCGCAGAAATCACAACAAATCTTGATTATATGTGCTCTGTTTAATTAAAAATGTTTGCTTGTTAAAATTATTAAATAAATTGGCTGGTCTGAATGTCTCAGTGATAATGGCATTCGTGCACATAGCTAAAGCTCTTGGATTCAAGTCTTTGTAGGACCATGTGACTACTTCGGCATTTCAGTGATACTTTTAATAGTACCTGTGTTCCTTGGATAATTCTTTGTCTATAAAACATAGAAATCTTCCTACAAGGCGAGGCACAGCTTAGAAAACAATTTACACATTGCGTTAAGTGTAATTATTACTGTGTCTGAGTTCTACATAAAAATTAGAATTCACTATATTTACTGACTTGATGAAGTCAGATCCATTTCGTCGGGGAAATCCCCTACCACCCCCCCCCCCCCAGACTGTCTTTTTCAAAAGTCGAAAACAACATAAAAACAGTTCTGATCATAGAAAACAGCATAAACAGTTCAGGTCAAAGAAAGGAACCTAAAATCTCCGTCGGAATACACGAGGGCTCTGAACGACCAAACAAACGTCTGCTTTAAGCATGGACATTGAAGAATTCTGCCATAGTCATCATTTTTAATTTAGTAAATGACATGGAATACGGAATAAGTTTTATTTAGAGACAGACACAAAGGACACACCAGTCCTGATCCTGTTTATTTACTGAGGGTAGAGACAGACACAAAGGACAAAAGTCATGATCCTGTTTATTTACTGAGGGTACAGACAGACACAAAGGACAAAAGTCCTGATCCTGTTTATTTACTGAGGGTACAGACAGACACAAAGGACAAAAGTCCTGATCCTGTTTATTTACTGAGGGTAGAGACAGACACAAAGGACAAAAGCCCTGATCCTGTTTATTTACTGACGGTAAAGACAGACAAAAAGGACAAAAGTCCTGATCATGTTTATTTATAAAAGTGCAACCTGTCTGAACAGTTTGCCGTTTCTGTAAATCGGGCTAGACTTAACAGAGAAAATTCTAACTTTTCTTCTATAAACCAGGCTGGACTTAACAGAGAAAATTCTAACTTTGCTTCTATAAACCAGGCTCGACTTAACAGAGAAAATTCTAACTTTTCTTCTATAAACCAGGCTGGACTTAACAGAGAAAATTCTAACTTTGCTTCTATAAACCAGGCTGGACTTAACAGAGAAAATTCTAACTTTTCTTCTATAAACCAGGCTCGACTTAACAGAGAAAATTCTAACTTTGCTTCTATAAACCAGGCTGGACTTAACAGAGAAAATTCTAACTTTTCTTCTATAAACCAGTCTACACTTAACAGAGAAAATTCTAACTTTTCTTCTATAAACCAGGTTGGACTTAACAGAGAAAATTCTAACTTTGCTTCTATAAACCAGGATGGACTTAACAGAGAAAATTCTAACTTTGGGGGCTGGACTTAACAGAGAAAATTCTAACTTTGCTTCTATAAACTAGGCTGGACTTAACAGAGAAAATTCTAACTTTTCTTCTATAAACCAGTCTACACTTAACAGAGAAAATTCTAACTTTTCTTCTATAAACCAGGCTGGACTTAACAGAGAAAATTCTAACTTTGCTTCTATAAACCAGGCTACACTTAACAGAGAAAATTCTAACTTTGCTTCTATAAACTAGGCTACACTTAACAGAGAAAATTCTAACTTTTCTTCTATAAACCAGGCTAGACTTAACAGAGAAAATTCTAACTTTGCTTCTATAAACCAAGCTAGACTTAACAGAGAAAATTCTAACTTCTCTCCTTGCTTTATAAAAAAAAAAATGCTCTTCCATCGACTTAGAAGTACACTGCATACTACAAACTTACTAGAATTTTTGAATATGTGTTATAACCATATTGTTGAGCTGATATTTGGTTACTTCCACTTCTTGAGATTGAAATAGTTTCCAAGGCTGATCCCACAGAAGCTACGATATTCGTGCCGTGTAAATCAAGTAACTGCACATAATAAAGAATATCACACAGGCCCATTAACCTCTCTCACGTCTGCTGTTACAGTCACAGTGCAGTCAGTCGATGTTCAAATTGTAGAATGAAACATTAATACTACGCCAATGAAGAAGATGGATGGATACGACTTGATGAAGAAAACATATGGTG
The DNA here is from genome assembly GCA_009760885.1 of Achatina immaculata. NCBI lineage: Eukaryota > Metazoa > Mollusca > Gastropoda > Stylommatophora > Achatinidae > Lissachatina > Lissachatina immaculata. Next base: position 38,244,055 of record CM019706.1, read on the forward strand.
TCACATATCAAAATAGACGTCCAACAATAACGAACTCTGGTTACCGAGATAACTTTTGTCACCGCCATGAAAACTTCCATTGAAACTCTCACAAACCACAGTTCTAGCTAGAGTCTCACAAACCACAGTTCTAGCTAGAATCACAACTAAAAAAAAGTCTACTCTACACAGTTTTCAAGCCCAGACTAACTTACACGCCCCAAAATCTTGCTCAGACCATCAATACAAAACTCAAGGATCCCAACACACTTCTATCTTAAGGCCGACAACTATGAACAACCAAACTTATAAAAATACCAGAGCCGTTAAATCTGCAAGAAACAATACACAATTATTTCCTTTTTGCTAACAAAATCCTACATTACTACTTTAGACTACAAGCCTATCTACTGCAGTCTACAAGCCTTTCTTTTGCAGACTACAGGACTATCTACTACAGACTACAAGCCTATCTACTGCAGATTACAAGCCTCTCTTTTGCAGACTACAGGACTATCTACTACAGACTACAAGCCTATCTACTGCAGTCTACAAGCCTCTCTTTTGCAGACTAAAGGACTATCTACTACAGACTACAAGCCTATCTACTGCAGATTACAAGCCTCTCTTTTGCAGACTACAGGACTATCTACTACAGACTACAAGCCTCTCTTTTGCAGACTACAGGACTATCTACTACAGGCTACAAGCCTATCTTTTGCAGACTACAGGACTATCTACTATAGACTACAAGCCTATCTACTACAGACTATAAGACTATCTACACAAATTGAAGGCCGCCTACACTCCACACTGAATATCCCAGAACACATCCTGCAGACATGTAATCTCTATAGAGATCTAAAGTCTCAAATCTGGCCCCAATTAAAGAACATGGATGGAAAATTGTGCAGCACACTTGAAGGATTCCTGCTCATGATGGGATTCATGAGGGCTACCTGTCTCCTTTGTCTAGATGGCTGAGCACATAAAACTGAACACAGAAGAAGAAGAAGAACAAGAAGAACAAGAACAAGAAGAACAAGAAAAGAAGAAGAAACTATACCTGGACTTGCAAATTAAAACGTTTATATACATCTTTTCTGTTCGCTGTATGGTCCGGTAAACTATTTTTTTTTTCATTCTTGCCAGCTACATTCAGTGTGTAGTACGTTTACAGAAAAAAAAACCTGTTGAATACATTGCAGATTCTGTACCTTACAAGGAAAGAGTAATTACAAGAGAATGAATTATACTCTATTTTCATGTTATCAAATGGATGAAAATATTATGCAATATGAAAGTGTCGTGAAAAATTAAAAAGAAAAAAATTCGATACGAAAACTGCAACAAAGATGTGAGAAAAGTGAAGGAAATAAATTGAAAATTACTTTAAAATAATCAAATACTTCCAGGTTTAAAAAATGATCTGGGTATCATCATCATGTTGGATTTCCCCAACGAAGCCTGACTACAATGGACTCTCAAGTTCTGCCCCTTGCTTGCACTTCTCCAAGCTGAATACAGTCCATCTTTTAGCAGTGGCACGAGTTTAGAAGAGCGTTGTGTTATACTTGGGTGGAACTAGAGTTTGTAGATGGGGTAAGTAACAGGCGGAGACGACTTGTCAAAGGGAAGCTATCTGACCTATTATACCTATACAGCCATCTTGCTGTACCCGTTGCATAAGCTTTCTTAGGTAGAGGTAGTTAACCTACTGCCCTACACGTGTCGTGGCTTGAAGTAGACTCTCCGCTCCTCACCACAATATAAAGGTTCGTTATCAGTGGTAACATGTTTCGTTGTGCGAATGACAGTCCCCAGTTTCTCTACAAACTCTTTAGCAAAACACCAGAATCACGAAACACGCTTTTGTCCAGATCCCACACAAATACAAAGAATCCTTAACTACCAAAAAGTCAATAACTCTGGATCATCTCTTTAAATTCTGAAAATCTGCTTAAAACTTGTAACTGTCCATAGACTTAGACCAATTATTATGTTGAAGAAACAACAGAAAATTTGCATTGTCACTATCAACTTCTTCAAAGGAGAATCATTTCCTTGATGAGTGACTAGGACAAATATAAAACTATACCGGACACAAGAGCTGGGGAATCTAGGGGAAGAGTTAGCTCCCGTCTCAGAATGTGTTGAAGTAAAACAAACTCAGTCGGCTGTCACGTGATATGACGAAATACACAAATAACATCATCACACGAACTTTCGGAAAGAAAAAAAAATAGTGTATCATTCTAAATTTAACCAGAAGAAAAATAATCTAATCAGAAGAGGACAAAAAATAAATTTTTTTCGACTACTAAACAAGGAAAGAAGAGAGACAATGTCACACTTGAAGTAAGAGAAACAATGTCACACTTGAAGAAGACGGGACAACTGCAGAAACGTGAGACTAGAATAAATTATTTTAGTGGAGAGAAATTAAAATTGTTCACAATATATGGAATATTTTTTCTATAACGTGAAGAACTGAAAAATAACGATGGATGGATGGATGGATGGATGGATGGATGGATGAAATTACCAGCATCCACTTGGCACACAAAGTCAACCCATGGCAACCTGTTGTCTTCATATTTTTCCCAGCCATCCCTGGTAATCACCACAGAACGCTTGCCACGTTCAAGATTGTGAGGGTCCTCCCTCCATCCTGTGTACGTCACCGGCTACAAGAAACAATAAATAAAAATATCAGTTTAGCTGAGGTTATTCCTCTCATCAAAGATCTAGGCTGGGCTTTAAAAAAATTAGGAATAATATAAAATGTATTGAACACTCATTTGTTAACAATCGGCAAAAGTGTCATCAGCACAGAATTTAAAGTTTTAAATTATGTTAATTTTTCTTTATGTGTATGTTGTTCTGACTATAAGGAGATCTCTACCGTACCAATAACAGCTACAGTAATAACACCTGCTACTACTAACATACAAACACTGTTATTACTACTGTTACTTCCACTACTTTTTTACTACTACTACTACTACTACTACTACTACTACTACTACTACTACTACTACTACTACTACTACTGTGTTTCAGTATTACATTATGTGGAAACTACTTTCTGATTTTATGAACATTTTAAAGAAACATCTGGTTGATCTAGAAAACGACGCTGTTATAGAGATTGACAAATTTAACAAGAACCAAGAGCTAATGAAGCCCCTGTCATATCTAGCACTCCTGGGTCTTTAGTCTGCTGGAGAAATTAATGTAACTTATCACGGTCCACTCTTCCTTCAGTCTCAATACCTGTGTTTACTCACCTTCACGATAGTGTTTGATGCAAGTAACTCATGTTTATTGGTATATAGATCTCACTAACAGTTACTAGAGGCAGGGAAGTGAAAGTTCAATTGCTTATCTACAGGCATGGGCGCTTACTTGTTTTATGAAGAAAGTGACTGATGTCTGCAGTCTTTGAACTAGATTTTTAAGTTCAGGAATATTGTCTGGCCCAGGTTTGTTGCATTGCTGGGTTTACTGGCTGTTTGTCTGATGTCAAAAGTATTATCTAGCGAAGAGGAGACTTAAAGAGGCTAAGATTTAGAGTAAACCTGAAGTATGAGGTGTACCATGAAAGACTGTTCCATCGGTCATCAAGACTAGAAGAACTTCTAAATACTGTGTCATATAACATATTAACATTAGGTTTCTACAATTCTCTAGTAAAAGATGAGAGCTAAACCTGAAGTTAAAAGCTAAAAAAACAACAAAAGAACCTTACAAAATACACGTTTGCTGTCACTATAGCCGATTATTTGCTGTTACTGTAGCCGATTATTTGCTGTTACTATAGCCTACTACTTGATGTTACTATAGCCTAGTATTTGCCGTTACTATAGCCGATTATTTGCTGTTACTATACCCAATTATTTGCTGTTACTATACCCAATTATTTGCTGTTACTATACCCAATTATTTGCTGTTACTATACCCAATTATTTGCTGTTACTATACCCAATTATTTGCTGTTACTATAGCCGATTATTTGCTGTTACTATACCCAATTATTTGCTGTTACTATACCCAATTATTTGCTGTTACTATACCCAATTATTTGCTGTTACTATACCCAATTATTTGTTGTTACTATAGCCGATTATTTGCTGTTACTATACCCAATTATTTGCTTTTACTATAGCCGATTATTTGCTGTTACTATACCCAATTATTTGCTGTTACTATACCCAATTATTTGCTGTTACTATAGCCGATTATTTGCTGTTACTATACCCAATTATTTGCTGTTACTATAGCCGATTATTTGCTGTTACTATACCCAATTATTTGCTGTTACTATACCCAATTATTTGCTGTTACTATACCCAATTATTTTTGTTACTATACCCAATTATTTGCTGTTACTATAGCCGATTATTTGCTGTTACTATACCCAATTATTTGCTGTTACTATACCCAATTATTTGTTGTTACTATATCGAAAACTTAAATATTTTGGACACATTAAACGTCATGATAATTTAGAGAAGACCGTATTGGAAGGATACATAATGGGAAAAAGAAAAAGAGGAAGACCGAAACGAAGATGGCTGCAAGACATCGTTGACGATCTGGAGATGGATGCAGCAGCAGCAGGCCATCTTGCTCACAACCGAGAGGCCTACAGGAGTGCTGTTTGGGAGGCAAAGTTCCGCAAGGGACATGCAAAGGAAAGAATGAATGAATACCGAATTATTTGCTGTTACTACAGCCGATTATTTGCTGTTACTATACCGAATTATTTGCTGTTACTATAGCCAGTTATTTCTTACTAGCCGCGCCAGTCGAGGGTGGTGATTATGTGAAGGTTGTCTCTGTTGCTACATGTTTTGTAGAAGTGGCTCCGTTCATCAGAAGATTGTATCTATAACATGACAGTTACCGACAAACTCACAACAAATGTCCCTGCTAGTTAGACACTCAAACAGGATGATCCCAGGTTAGATGTCTCACGCACAAAATGTGAAACACAAACCTGGAGTTACTTGTTGGAGTGACATCAAGATGGTTTAATGTGTGGAACTTGATGATGGTGGTTGATGAATGAAAAGAGTTGTTAACTAATAACTGAAACTGTTGATGTTGAAGAGACGAACACAAATCTCCAGGGCTTAGTAAGACATACAATCTGAGCCATCACATCTCATGAAAGCATCAAGAGACAACGACACAAAATTAAAGACGTATGTGTGTGTGAACATACACAGAGCATCAGATAGGTGGACTTTGTGGTAGAACGATTTTCATGTTGTTGCTGCCTGTAAGTATTGGTAACCCTAGTGTACCAAAAAGGCAACTTGTCACTATGGTATACCCTGAGTGACACAACAACAACGCCAGGTTCACAGTTGTCACAACAAAAACAAGTGTCACGAAATGAAAACTTGTACAGGACTTCCCACTCACTCAGCAGGGCTAACAGATAAGAACTCCATGTAGGTAATGAAGAGACTAAGTTGCAAGATACAAATCAAACATTTATTGAAAGAAAAAAAATGAATGGTAGAAGATGGATATGAGGAAGAACAACGAACTGCCAACATGGCAGGCTGATTTAGCAAACAATACAAGCAATACAAACAATAAAGTATCTTTCCGGCCACGTAGTCAGCGCCATGGGGGACGGGAAAAACTGACAATAATAAGCAAGTTAAAACTCCACCTTACGATATAGTGCACCTTCCACACATCTTACAAATACACAATACTGTTCTAAAAAACACAACACTCGTATAGAATACACATCAGTAACAAGGACAACATTCCTACAGTTTAAAAGACAGTAACAAGGACAACACTCCTACAGTCTACATATCAGTAACAAGGACAACACTCCTACAGTCTACATCTCAGTAACAAGGACAACACTCCTACAGTCTACATATCAGTAACAAGGACAACACTAGTACAGTCTACATATCAGTAACAAGGACAACATTCCTACAGTTTAAAAGACAGTAACAAGGACAACACTCCTACAGTCTACGTATCAGTAACAAGGACAACACTCCTATAGTTTAAATATCAGTAACAAGGACAACACTCCTACAGTCTACATATCAGTAACAAGAGCAACACTCCTGCAGTCTGCATATCAGTAATAAGAGCAACACTCCTGCAGTCTACATATCAGTAATAAGAGCAACACTCCTGCAGTCTACATATCAGTAATAAGGGCAACACTCCTGCAGTCTACATATCAGTAACAAGGGCAACACTCCTGCAGTCTACATATCAGTAACAAGGGCAACACTCCTGCAGTCTACATATCAGTAATAAGGGCAAAACTCCTGCAGTCTACATATCAGTAAAAAGGGCAAAACTCCTGCAGTCTACATATCAGTAATAAGGACAACATTCCTATAGTTTAAATATCAGTAACAAGGGCAACACTCCTGCAGTCTACATATCAGTAATAAGGGCAACACTCCTACAGTCTACATATCAGTAATAAGGGCAACACTCCTGCAGTCTACATATCAGTAACAAGGGCAACACTCCTGCAGTCTACATATCAGTAACAAGGGCAACACTCCTACAATCTACATATAAGTAATAAGGACATAAAAAGGACACTGTCCTAAAAGACAAGATACTGAACTAAAACTATCACATCCTGAACAACTGATTTGTAACCACTCAAGTGAGAAATGTGACTACTAGTATAACAATGTACCCAAGTTAATACACTCCTAAACTCGACTGAAAACTCTGACCCTCTATGCTAAAGAAAACAGATGCTTAAATATGCCCTACAAAATCTTCATAATTTTCCTGAATATTCCATCATGAAACACTATATTCACGTGAATTAATCATGTTTTACTAAACTCTGGATTCTTACATCTACAAACAATCAAAACTCTACTACTAAATTTAGACTGTTGTGTCAACACAGACATTCCAAAGTTGACACTTAAGAAACTTTCCCTCGATATCCCAGGAAATCCACGCTACCTGTCAAGGTTACTAAAGCTACGAAAATTCTCACACAGCACCTGGGCTAAAACAAGGGGCATAATCAAGTAAATTCACTATTGAAGTTAATTACTTCCCTTATAATATAATATTATAATGTGACTTCCATTCTTGTGGGCCTTATCTCATTTCAATTTCTCCCACACAACCAACCAAAACAGACGCCATTTCTGTTTCACACAGAAGTCTCTTTCGTCTACTACTCAAAATCACTAACCCAGCCGGCCTCGAGACATCACTATTTCCACGTCCCCCAGAGCTGGACGTAACTGTTGAAGTTTTTATCTCAGGGGCCATAACTGAGAGGACAAGACTAACATAGTCATGGGCGATGCTTTCTCCACCACGTGTTGAGTTTTACACCTTGGACCACATATACACTGTTATCATTATGTTTTCCTGTTTTATGTGTTCCTTCACTTCCGATGCCTTTTTCCATGCCACTTGGTCAACCTGTTAAGATACTTTCTTTTTCCCAAGCTCTCTCTATTTCTGTTTCCTTCGAGTTTTCCATTGATTACTAGGGTCTCTAAAGTGTGTCTTCTAGTGACATATTCCAAGTGTTTAGGTTTTCTAACTTGTGTCTTCTAGTGACATATTCCAAGTGTTTAGGTTCTCTAACATGTGTCTTCTCGTGACATATTCCAAGTGTTTTTTTAGGTCTCTATCTTGTGTCTTCTCGTGACATATTCCAAGTGTTTAGGTCTCTAACTTGTGTCTTCTATTGACATATTCCAAGTGTTTAGGTCTCTAACTTGTGTCTTCTAGTGACATATTCCAAGTGTTTAGGTCTCTAACTTGTGTCTTCTAGTGACATATTCCATGTATTTAGGTCTCTAACTTGTGTCTTCTATTAACACATTCCAAGTGTTTAGGTCTCTAACTTTTGTCTTCTAGTGACATATTCCAAGTGTTTAGGTTCTCTAACTTGTGTCTTCTATTGACATATTCCAAGTGTTTAGGTTCTCTAACATGTGTCTTCTCGTGACATATTCCAAGTGTTTAGGTTTTCAACTTGTGTCTTCTATTGACATATTACAAGTGTTTAGGTTTTCTAACTTGTATCTTCTCGTGACATATTCTAAGTGTTTAGGTTCTCTAATCTTTGCCTTCTCGTGACATATTCCAAGTGTTTAGGTTTTCTAACTTGTGTCTTCTAGTGACATATTCAAAGTGTTTAGGTTCTCTAACATGTGTCTTCTCGTGACATATTCCAAGTGTTTAGGTCTCTAACTTGTGTCTTCTATTAACACATTCCAAGTGTTTAGGTCTCTAACTTGTGTCTTCTAGTGACATATTCCAAGTGTTTAGGTTCTCTAACTTGTGTCTTCTATTGACATATTCCAAGTGTTTAGGTTCTCTAACATGTGTCTTCTATTGACATATTCCAAGTGTTTAGGTTTTCAACTTGTGTCTTCTATTGACATATTACAAGTGTTTAGGTTTTCTAACTTGCATCTTCTCGTGACATATTCTAAGTGTTTAGGTTCTCTAATCTTTGTCTTCTCGTGACATATTCCAAGTGTTTAGGTTTTCTAACTTGTGTCTTCTAGTGACATATTCAAAGTGTTTAGGTTCTCTAACATGTGTCTTCTCGTGACATATTCCAAGTGTTTAGGTTCTCTAACTTGTGTCTTCCAGTGACATATTTTATGTGCTTAGGTTCTGTTACTTCTGTCTTTTCGTAACAGACTCCAAGTGTTTATGTTCTCTATCTTGTGTCTTCTTGTAACATATCCCAAGTGTTTAGGTTTTCTAACTTCTGTCTTCTCGTAACATATTATACGTGTTTAAATTCTGTAACTTGTGTCTTCTGTTGACATATTTTAAGTGTTTAGGTTCTCTAACTTCTGTCGTCTCATGACAAATTCTAAATGTTTTGTTGCCTTTTGCTTTTGGATTCGAATAGTTTTTGTTGTTTTACAACTTCTCTGAGATCAGCAAATTCGTTGTTCTACAATTTCTCTGAGATCGACAGAGTCACCCCATCACTAACACTGATAACATGATAAGACTCACACAGCTAGTATTGAATCTTAATTCCTTTGAACTCAACGCCGAACTCTTTGATCAAATCAGTGATGTCGCCATGGGAACGAAAATAGGTCCCAGGTATGCTAGCCTTTTTATGGGGTTTATGGAAGTCAAATTATGGAAAACCTACACTGGCAGATTCCCAGAATTCTATAAAAGATACATCGATCATTAGAGTCACCAGTACGCCACAAGACGATCTAAACAATTTTATTGAATTCACCAACTCGCTTAAATAAGAACATCCAATTTCACTTGTGAAATTTCTGATAATTTTGTCAACTTTTTAGACATCAAAATATCTATTGTCACAGACAGTCTGGTCACCTCTGTATTTTACAAACCACAGACAACCACACTTATTTACTTTACTCATCCTCTCATCCCGAAACAAACTGAAACTCCATCCCATACTCTCAACTTCTCCATCTTCGCCGCCTATGTCAGGATAACTTGGACTTTATGGATCAATCCAACAAATTATTACAATTTTCCCGTCATAGCCACTATCCAGAAAACGTCCTTCGGAAAACATTTAACCGTATCCAAAAAGAGCAGCGGAGAAGCATTCAGGAAAAAAACTGTTACCCCATCCGACAGAGTTAAACAAGTACTTCCTTTTCACACGCTTGGTCAGAGAGTTAAGAAAATTCTTTATCGCCATCTGCCACTAACTCAACTCGACCCCGACACTCGCGACATTTTCACTTGTCTACTCTTATTAGCATACAAACGTGAACCGACTCTTAAGAACTTACTCGTCCACAGTCACCTGAAGCGGAACCTTGCATATGTTCTCACTAGAAAATGTAACCGTCCTTGTTGTTACTTGCCTGTAATCTGGAAAACTAAAAAGATCACTTTCCCAAAACTATCCTCACTCTCTATGAGGAATTCACATGCGATTCCCGTAGTGTGATATATACCATTGTATGCAAAAGATGCAAGATAACTTATATTGGCGAAACTGGTCTCAGATTAGATGACAGCGTGCAGAAATATCTGTATGATATCACTCAACATGCTTCGAAACCAGTACCTGATCATTTCAATGGCCCCAACCACAGAGGCAAATCTGATTTTCTGATAACAGCCATCAAACAATGTCACGCTAATGACAGAAGCCGCCTTGCGCTTGAGAACCGCTACATTCAGGAATACGGGACTCTGGATCCACTCTGTTTAAACTCGCTATTCAGCTCCACCTAGGTTTTCTAACTTGTGTCTTCTAGTGACATATTCAAAGTGTTTAGGTTCTCTAACATGTGTCTTCTCGTGACATATTCCAAGTGTTTAGGTCTCTAACTTGTGTCTTCTCGTGACACATTCCAAGTGTTTAGGTTTTCTAACTTGTATCTTCTCGTGACATATTCCAAATGTTTAGGTTCTCTAACTTGTGTCTTCTATTGACATATTCCAAGTGTTTAGGTTCTCTAACTTGTGTCTTCTCGTGACATATCCCAAGTGTTTAAGTTCTCTAACTTATGTCTTCTCGTGACATATTCTAAGTGTTTAGGTTCTCTAACTTGTGTCTTCTATTTACACATTCCAAGTGTTTAGGTTTTCTAACTTGTGTCTTCTCGTGACATATTACAAGTGTTTAAGTTCTCTAACTTGTGTCTTCTATTGACATATTACAAGTGTTTAGGTTTTCTAACTTGTATCTTCTCGTGACATATTCTAAGTGTTTAGGTTCTCTAATCTTTGTCTTCTCGTGACATATTCCAAGTGTTTAGGCTTTCTAACTTGTGTCTTCTCGTGACATATTACAAGTGTTTAGGTTCTCTAACTTGTGTCTTCTCGTGACATATCACAAGTGTTTTTGTTCTCTAACTTGTGTCTTCTCGTGACATATTCCAAGTGTTTATGTTCTCTAATTTGTGTCTTCTATTGACATATTCCATGTGCTTAGGTTCTCTAACTTGTGTCTTCTCGTGATATATTCCAAGTGTTTAGGTTCTGTTACTTCTGTCTTTTCGTAACAGACTTCAAGTGTTTATGTTCTCTATCTTGTGTCTACTCGTGACATTTTCCAAGTGTTTAGGTTTTCTAACTTCTGTCTTCTCGTAACGTATTCCACATGTTTAAATTATGTAACTTGTGTCTTCTGTTGACATATTTTAACTGTTTAGGTTCTCTAACTTCTGTCGTCTCATGACAAATTCTAAATGTTTTGTTACATTTTGATTTTGGATTCGATTAGTTTTTGTTGTTTTACAACTTCTCTGAGAGAGCAAAGTCGTTGTTCTACAATTTCTCTGAGATCGACAGAGTCACCCCATCACTGACACTGATAGCATAATAAGACTCACACAGCTAGTATTGAATCTTAATTCCTTTGAATTCAACGTAGAACTCTTTAATCAAATCAGTGATGTCGCCATGGGAACGAAAATGGGTCCCAGTTTTGCTTGCTTTTTATATGGGGTTTATGGAAGTCAAATTATGGGAAACCTACACTGGTAGATTTCCAGAATTTTATAAAAGATACATCGATCATTAGAGTCACCAGTACGCCACAAGACGAGCTAAACAGTTTTATTGAATTCGCCAACTCGCTTAAATAAGAACATCAAATTTAACTTGTGAAATTTCTGATAATTTTGTCAATTTTTTAGACATCAAAATATCTATTGTCACAGACAGTCTGGTCACCTCTGTATTTTACAAACCACAGACAACCACACTTATTTACTTTACTCATCCTCTCATCCCGAAACAAACTGAAACTCCATCCCATACTCCCAACTCCTTCGTCTTCGCAGAAAATGTCAGGATAACTTGGACTTTATGGATCAATCCAACAAATTATTACAATTTTCCCGTCATAGCCACTATCCAGAAAACGTCCTTCGGAAAGCATTCAACCGTATCCAAAAAGAGCAGCGGAGAGGCATTCAGGAAAAAAAAAACTGTTACCCCATCCGACATAGTTAAACAAGTACTTCCTTTTCACACGCTTGGTCAGAGAGTTAAGAAAATTCTTTATCGCCATCTGCCACTAACTCAACTCGACCCCGACACTCGCGACATTTTCACTTGTCTACTCTTATTAGCATACAAACGTGAACCGACTCTTAAGAACTTACTCGTCCACAGTCACCTGAAGCGGAACCTTGCATATGTTCTCACTAGAAAATGTAACCGTCCTTGTTGTTACTTGCCTGTAATCTGGAAAACTAAAAAGATCACTTTCCCAAAACTATCCTCACTCTCCATGAGAGATTCACATGCGAGTCCAGTAATGTGATATATACCATTGTATGCAAAAGATGCAAGATAACTTATATTGGCGAAACTGGTCTCAGATTAGATGACAGCGTGCAGAAATATCTGTATGATATCACTCAACATGCTTCGAAACCAGTACCTGATCATTTCAATGGCCCCAACCACAGAGGCAAATCTGATTTTCTGATAACAGCCATCAAACAATGTCACGCTGATGACAGAAGCCGCCTTGCGCTTGAGAACCGCTACATTCAGGAATACGGGACTCTGGATCCACTCTGTTTAAACTCGCTATTCAGCTCCACCTAATTCCCCTCTTCCACTATCATAATCCCTCTGCACTGTTCCCCTACTTTCTCACTATTTACATATAGTTTAAAACCTCCTCACAGCATCAAATTACAACCCTTCTACCTCTACTATAATCACCTATTTCACTTTCTCCTGGTTAGATTACCATTGTATCTTCTCGTAACATATTCCAAGTGTTTAGGTTCTGTTACTTCTGTCTTTTCGTAACAGACTTCAAGTGTTTAGGTTCTCTAACTTCTGTCTTCTCGTAACATATTTCAAGTGTTTAGGTTCTCTAACTTCTGTCTTCTCGTAACATATTTCAAGTGTTTAGGTTCTCTAACTTGTGTTTTCTCGTAACATATTTCAAGTGTTTAAGTTCTCTAACTTGTGTCTTCTCGTGACATATTCCAAGTGTTTAGGTTCTCTAACTTGTGTCTTCTCGTGATATATTCCAAGTGTTTAGGTTCTGTTACTTCTGTCTTTTCGTAACAGACTTCAAGTGTTTATGTTCTCTATCTTGTGTCTACTCGTGACATTTTCCAAGTGTTTAGGTTTTCTAACTTCTGTCTTCTCGTAACGTATTCCACATGTTTAAATTATGTAACTTGTGTCTTCTGTTGACATATTTTAACTGTTTAGGTTCTCTAACTTCTGTCGTCTCATGACAAATTCTAAATGTTTTGTTACATTTTGATTTTGGATTCGATTAGTTTTTGTTGTTTTACAACTTCTCTGAGAGAGCAAAGTCGTTGTTCTACAATTTCTCTGAGATCGACAGAGTCACCCCATCACTGACACTGATAGCATAATAAGACTCACACAGCTAGTATTGAATCTTAATTCCTTTGAATTCAACGTAGAACTCTTTAATCAAATCAGTGATGTCGCCATGGGAACGAAAATGGGTCCCAGTTTTGCTTGCTTTTTATATGGGGTTTATGGAAGTCAAATTATGGGAAACCTACACTGGTAGATTTCCAGAATTTTATAAAAGATACATCGATCATTAGAGTCACCAGTACGCCACAAGACGAGCTAAACAGTTTTATTGAATTCGCCAACTCGCTTAAATAAGAACATCAAATTTCACTTGTGAAATTTCTGATAATTTTGTCAATTTTTTAGACATCAAAATATCTAATGGCACAGACAGTCTGATCACCCTTGTATTTTACAAACCAGATACAACCACACTTATTTACTTTACTCATCCTCTCATCCTGAGACTAACTGAAACTCCATCCCATACTCCCAACTCCTTCGTCTTCGCCGAAAATGTCAGGATAACTTGGACTTTATGGATCAATCCAACAAATTATTACAATGTTCCCGTCATGGCCACTATCCAGAAAACGTCTTCGGAAAGCATTTAACCGCATCCAAAAAGAGTCGCGGAAAGGCATTCAGGAAAAAAAGCTGTTACCCCATCCGACAGAGTTAAACAAGTACTTCCTTTTCACACGCATGGTCAGTTAGTTAAGAAAATTCTTTATCGCCATCTGCCACTAATCCAACTCGACCCCGACAGTCGCGACATTTTCACTTATCTACTCTTATTAGCATACAAACGTGAACCGACTCTTAAGGACATACTCGTCCACACTCACCTGAAGCGGAATCTTACATATGTTCGCACTAGAAAATGTAACCGCCCTTGCTGTTACCTGCCTGTAATCTGGGAACCGAAAAAGATCACCTTTCCCAAAACTATCCTCACTCTCCATGAGGGATTCACATGCGAGTCCCGTAATGTGATATATACCATTGTATGCAAAAGATGCAAGATAACTTATATTGGCGAAACTGGTCTCAGATTAGATGACCGCATGCAGAAATATCTGTATGATATCACTCAACATGCTTCGAAACCAGTACCTGATCATTTCAATGGCCCCAACAACAGAGGCAAATCTGATTTTCTGATAACAGCCATCAAACAATGTCACGCTGATGACAGAAGCCGCCTTGCGCGTGAGAACCGCTACATTCAGGAATACGGGACTCTGGATCCACTCTGTTTAAACTCGCTATTCAGCTCCACCTAACATTCCCCTCTTCCACTATCATAATCCCTCTGTACTGTTCCCCTACTTTCTCACTATTTACATATAGTTTAAAACCTCCTCACAGCATCAAATTGCAACCCTTCTACCTCTACTGTATTCACCTATTTCACTTTCTCCCGGTTAGATTACCATTGTATCTCTCTCCTATCCATAGTCCACCAATCTTGCTCCCCCAATCCTTATTTACGACTCACCTATCACACATCAGGAGTCTCCATTTAAACATTCTCTACACTCCACCATACGCATTTCTGAACACATCCTCTTACAAGCCACAGCTTCTTACGAGTCAGAGCGAAGTGTTCCATTCACTTTATTTTACTTTATTACTTTTTTCCATTCTTAATTTTTACATAGCATTTACGTGAATTTATACTTTATGTATTTATACTTTATGTTCTCTCTCTATTTCTTCGTCCTGTGTGTTTTTGTATGGTTAAGGCTCACGCCGAAACGTCACAACTTTGTAGTCGTTAAGTAATAAAGCTGTTCCTCCTGTTTTCCTAGTTTATACATTTCGACAAAGTCGTTGTTCTACAACTTCTCTAAGATCGACAAAGTCATTGTTCTACAACTTCTCTAAGATCGACAAAGTCGTTGTTCTACAACTTCTCTAAGATCGACAAGACATACTTCGAAGGGAATAGACCAACTTTCCCGCACACCCCCAAGTTGTAGGCCTCATATGGACCCACTGCCCAGGGCGTGCAGGAAGGCGTGGTAATGAGCAGGTTCGACCAGCGACTGAGAAGCTCCACTCGCAAGGTGTGCTTAAACTGGACAAGTTGGACACTTCAAAGGCGGTTATGGACAAATTGTGCGGAAAAGAAGAGCTGGGGGGGGGGGGGGAATAAACCCTTCATAGGCAGAGTGAAAACATTTGCTTTAGTATATTTAGCATGAGAGTGTCTGCTTAGTAAAACGC
>CM019706.1:38259688-38293697 GCA_009760885.1 Achatina immaculata
CTTATTATAAAACATATGTGCCATATTGTTCATTATTCTCATTTTTAATTGCTGCATGTTCGAAAATACCAAGAGTTCTTTAATTATCTTAGTGAAAATAGTGCTTTTTTAATTAATAAAATTGATTCCGTAGAGAAGTACAAGTAAACCTGATTGGTACATTTGTTAGTAAATTTTTAGACTTAGTGTATTTATTAGAATATTGGGTTAAAAAAGAAAGTCTACTGTAAATTCCAATCTCTCTCTCTCTCTCTCTCTCTCTCTCTCTCTCTCTCTCTCTCAGAATGTCAGACGGGCCTGCGTGCCCAATTCTTAACCCTTTTGAAATAAAATCAATCAATCAATCAATCAATCACTCAATCAATCAATCAATCTCACCTCTCCCTCCTGTATAAAACTATGAAAACATAAGAAATAATGCAAGAATTAACCGGTATTTGTCTTTATCGTTTTCTCTTACAAATTATTACAGGGCTACAGAGCATGATGGGAATGTTGGTTCTTATCTTCTTGTGCTGTTAGACGTCACATAGGGCTCGCAAAGTAGTTCGCCAATTTTTCCTGTCTTCGGCGAGTCTTTCAACCTCAACAAAGGATTTTATGCCTGTTAACTTGGCCTCTCTTAATAATGTCCTCTTCAGAGTTTCACGCGGTCTGCCTCTTTTTCTTCGGCCTGTTGTGTTCCACTTGATAGCTTGTTTTGGGATTCTCTGATCATTTCTTCTCATCAAGTGACCAACATATGTCCATCTCCTTTTCCTGATCACCCGTGAGACTGGTTGTTGTTCAGTCATCTGTCTTATTTCTGCATTGTTCTTGAATTCATTCCACTTGATGCCGAGTATTTTTCTTAGGCATTTGTTTTCAAAAGAGTCTAATTTCTTTTCTATTTCTTTAGTTGTTTTCCAGCTTTCGCATGCATAAATGAGGGTGGATATTACATTTGAATTGAATAGTCTTAACTTGGTTTTTGTGCTTATAACTTTTGAATTCCATATGTTCTCAAGATTCTTGAAGATTGATGCTGCTTTTGCAATTCTGATCCTAACTTCCTTTCTAGTACACCATCCTGGTCTATGTAGCTGCCAAGGTATGCAAATTGATTGACTTCTTCAATATCTGTCCCTTCTATGTGTATTTTTCCATTTTGATTGATGGGAATTTTCATTATTTTTGTTTTGTCCTTGTTAATTTCAAGTCCTATTTTGCTAGCCAGTGAAGATAGGCTATCTGTTTTTTCTTGCATGGAATTCACATTATTACTGATAAGAGTTATGTCATCAGCAAAATCAAGATCTTCTAGTTGGGTCCCATGTACCCAGTCAATACCTGTGTTACCTGTGCAGCATTTTGTCATTATGAAGTCTATTGTAATCCCAAAAAGTAAAGGAGACAGTATACATCCTTGTTTCACGCCTGTTTCAATCTGGAACCATTCATCATCCCTTCTTCTGTCTTGACTGCACAACCATATCCATTGTATAAGTCCTTAATGATGTTGACAATTTTAGATGGTATTCCATATAGACATAAAATTCTCCATAATGAATCTCTGTGTATGCTATCAAATGCCTTCTTAAAATCTATGAAATTCAGTATTAATGGTTTCTGCTTTTCAATATGTTCTTCAAGTATTATTCTGAGAGTAAAGATCTGGTCGAGACAGCTTCTCCCTTTTCGAAATCCTGCTTGTTATTCTCTCATTGCAGTATCCACTATATCTTTGAGTCTATTCAAAATGACCTTGCAAAATACTTTTGACACAACTGATATTAAGGTTACTCCTCTCCAGTTGTTACAGTCACTAAGGTTGCCCTTTTTTGGTATTTTAACAATGATTCCCCTTCCAATTAGAAGGGACCTTTTCTTCTTTCCAAATCTTGTTAAACATTCTCTGTAGTTGTCTCATGTTGTCACTATTGATAGCTTTTAGCATCTCGGCTGTTATTTCATCTTCACCTGCAGCTTTGTTGTTAGCCATTAAATTCACTGCTGTTTCAATTTCATGCAATTTAATTTCATCTAGATTGACATTTAGTTGTGGGGCTGGTAAGTCAGTTTCAAGGTTTAACAATTCTTTTGGGTGTGGTCGATTGAGTATTTCTTGGAAGTGTTCAGCCCATCTTTGCTTTTGGTCTTTACTTGATGTTAATAGTGTTCCAGTTTTGCTAAGGATTGGTCTTTCTTTAGATGTAATAGTACCTGTTAGCCTCTTTTGTATGTTATATAAAGTTTTGCTGTCTCCTGTTTTTGCTGCTTTTTCTGCCTCTTTCGCCATATTGTCTATGTATTCTCTTTTATCCCTTCTAGCTGAACTTTTTACTTTCTTGTCTATGTCTTTGTATTTTGCTTTTGCCGAATCTCTTTCATGATCTGCTTTTGCATTCAACATGTTTAATTTGACTGCTCGTCTTTCATGTATATACTTCCATGTTTTATCTGATATCCATGCTTTTCTATTTGGTTTTTCCAATCCAGCGCTTACTTTTGCTGCTGTGATTATGGCTGTGCTGTAAGAATTCCATAACTCATCTATACCTATCTCCTCAACTTCACTGGGTGTTTTGGAATGATTGGCAAGTTCCTGATTGAAATTAATGTTAGTATTTTCTTCTTGTAGGCTGTGGATGTTTATCTTTCTGTGTACTGATTTCTTGTGTTGACTTTTCAATTTTAGTTTTATTTTCCCTATGCACAGGTTGTGATCACTGTTGACATCTGCACCCCTATAAGCCCTTACATCCATGAGAGATGTTCTGTATTGCTTTCTAATACAAAAATGGTCTATCTGGTTTCTAGTTCTATCATCTGGAGATATCCATGTTGTTTTATGTATCTCTTTGTGTGGGAATATTGTGCCTCCAATGACCATGCCCTCTGTTAGACATATTTCAATTAATCTTTCTCCATTCTGATTAACCATGTCAATTCCTTCTTTCCCCATCACTTTTTCAACGTCGGTATTATCCTTCCCTACCTTAGCATTGAAGTCACCCATAGCAATTAGGATCTCGTGTTTAGGGACTTTGTTGATGATTTGTTGTAGTTGGTGATAGAAGTCGTCTTTGACATCATCATCTGCATCATTCGTGGGTGCATAACGCTGTATTATTGTCATTCTTCCGTGTCGTAGGTTGTATCGTGCTCTTATTATACGACTGTTCACTGGAATGTTGGTTACAGGTACAAATAAAAAATGGTGATTTGCGAAGGCAACAAACAGTACGTAGGCTGTTATTGTGCCAGCACATGTGATTGTGTTAAAGTGAGAATTAAGTTAAATCTACGAAAAGTCATTTCTATCAGCAGTTTGGTCTCCGGCAAAGATGACTGAAATTGTAAAATGTCTTTATAGAACACGGATGCTGCAAGAAAAGCCACGCAGATCCTGCTAGAGGGGATAAACGTCACACATATTTTTTTTCTTAATATATAAATAGATCTGAAGTGGCCGGTTTCTGAAGCGGTGAAGTTGGTTGCTACAAAGAAGTTGTATAAGTGGTTTTTTTTACAAAGCAGTTGTACAAGTGGGAAAATCTGTAAAGTGAAGTTCCTAGTTCCTACAATTTTTTAAAAATTTAATACATAATCAGTCAGTCAGTCATTTGCATGTCCCTTGCGGAACTTTGCCTCCCTAACAGCTCTCCTGTAGGCTTCTCAGTTGTAAGCAAGATGGCCTGCTGCTGATGCGTCCATTTACAGATTATCAACGATGTCTTGCAGCCATCTTCTCCTTGGTCTTCCTCTCTTTCTTGCGGAGATGGGGAGGAAAAGAGGCTGGAATTGAGATCAACAATTCAGTTTAAATTTGAAAACAGTTGTAATGAATAGGCTAGGTCTACAACTTTACTTACAAATGTACCAATCAGACCTGCTTGCTGTATATCTCTACAGAGTCAGTTTCCATAATAAAGCAACATCTTCAGTAAAATAAGTAAAAATAAATTATTGGCACTTCGAAATATGCGACGATCAAAGATGAGAATACGGGAAAATATGGGACATGTGTCTGAAGACAGGGGATATGCAAAAGTCCCGACTGAAATAACACGGTTCCTGAGACAAATTATTAAAATACTTGACTATCTCGTACAATACAGTAAGGCTGGTCACCGTAACAACACATACACACACGGAGAGAGAGAGAGAGAGAGAGAGAGAGAGAGAGAGAGAGAGAGAGAGAAAGAGAGAGGGAGAGAGAGAACGAGATATGTGATGTGCATTCTACACATATTTCAACTATCACACACATAAATAATATTTTCACAGACGAAAAGGCAATTGACTACTTCAGAAACAGATTATCTTCACCACACTCAGGACAAGCTCACTGGTGTTCCGATCTCCCGCCCGATATATCAGACAGTCTACCACGACTGACAACATCTGTTCCATGTTGACCAAAGACACTCACGTTTAGGCAACTCCAGGTTTAATGCACATCCCGATAATTCTTGATAAACTGCTGGAGCTAGAATCTGCATAAAAACGCTTTGATCTTTCAGCATCTTTTATAGTAAGTATAATATCGCTTTATCATTTGCGTGACCTCCCACCCACCCCACCCCACCCCCTGTGACCAGGAAGAAAAAAATGAAAATGAGCTGACTAATCTGTGAACTATGTTGTCTGATGAGCCCAGCTTGAATCTTGTTTAGCAAGTTCATTGAATCACTCACTGTACGTGCCTGCTTGTACTTCTGAGTTGCCAGCCACTCCTAAGTCTTTGTAACTGCCCCGATCTATCTGTGATGGCTCCAAAAGCACGGTTGTCTTTACAGACTGTTTTACCATGGAATGTCGCTGTAAAAGTCCATGGACAGCGCTCACCACGAACCGCTGATTCATCTGTATATATTATAGCGGCATCCTCACTGCAGTTATCGTAGAGTAATGCATTAACGTCATCTTCCACTGCCACTAGTGTTTGTTCCTTACATCTACCATCAGGTGTGATTTGTACAGAAATATTCACTCCCAGATTCCGACGTATCAACGTCCATTCATGTCCCGGGGGTACATGCCTCGTACAAGAAATTTGTTGAATAACCTCTTAAGTTTGTTACCTTTGGCTTTAATAAGTTCTGTGTGCAGGGTGACATTACTCAACATGAATGTACGACAGGTCTAAAGTTCTACTGTCGCACAACGTCATAACCTTTAATAACACATCTATCAACAACAACATTACGTTTAATAACACATCTATCAACAACAACATGACGTTTAATAACACATCTATCAACAACAACATGGCGTTTAATAACACATCTATCAACAACAACATAACGTTTAATAGCACATCTCTCAACAACAACATAACATTTAATAACACAACTATCAGGAACAACATGACGTTTAATAACACATCTATCAACAACAACGTGATGTTTAATAAAACATCTATCAAGAACATAATGCTCAGTAACACATTTATCACCATCACCACCACCACCAACAACAACAACAACAACAATATAAAGTTTAATAACAAAACTATTAAGAACAACATAACGTTTAATAACACATATATCAACAATAACAAAACGTTTAGTAACATATTTATCAACAAAATCATAATGTTTAATAACATCTATCGTCAACAGTGTTACACAAGGACATACGAGTATATCTCAGAAAAACTGATGGGAAATTTCAACATTCCAAAATCATCTTATTATATCATGACAGCAAACCACGTGTGTTCCTATACAGTATTATTCTAGCAGACAGTTACCGATATTACGATGGGAAAAAAAATTACACTTCGAATATCAGCTTAGTAACACTTTATAGCGCGAGGTTCAACACAAAATAAGATCAAATCCACTTTGAAAACAACTTCAGTATTAATAACAGGAACAAAACTGACGCCATATTACTCTCACAATCTTGTCTTCTAAAGAATAACAACCAAAAACAAATAAGAGAGACGAGCTATTAAAAGAGCAAACATAAATTTCTTGTTCAATGCTCGAACAAACAAAGCAAAAAAAAAACCAACCTCTAAATTAAGCTTTCGTTGTTCTCTATCTGGTTCTTTTACAGTTCTGTAGCTGGTTCCTTCCTAGTTCTGTAGCTGGTTCCTTCCTTGTTCTCTAGTTGGTTCCTTATTAGTTATCTAGCTGGTTCGTTCCTAGTTTTCTAGCTGGTTCCTTCCTAGTTCTGTAGCTGGTTCCTCCCTTGTTCTCTAGTTGGTTCCTTATTAGTTATCTAGCTGGTTCGTTCTTAGTTTTCTAGCTGGTTCCTTCCCAGTTCTGTAGCTGGTTCCTCCCTTGTTCTCTAGTTGGTTCCTTATTAGTTATCTAGCTGGTTCGTTCTTAGTTTTCTAGCTGGTTCCTTCCCAGTTCTGTAGCTGATTCCTTCCTAGTTGTGTAGCTGATTCCTTCCTAGTTGTGTAGCTGGTTCCTCCCTTGTTCTCTAGTTGGTTCCTTACTAGTTCTCTAGCTTATTCCTTACTAGTTCTCTAGCTGGTTCCTTCCTAGTGGTGTAGCTGGTTCCTTCCTAGTTATGTAACCGGTTCCTTTCTAGTTCTGTAGCTGGTTCCTTCCTAGTTATATAGCTGGTTCCTTCCTATATTTCTATTCTATACTTTTAGTCTACTTTAATATACATTTTTACGAATAGGAAACAGCGAGATTTTCGCACGATAAAGTAATAGAACACAGTTTTGTGTGGTTGGACTCTGTAAAGATCATAGACAAAGCACTTCTAGTCGTGAGAAAATGAAACATGACAAGATAATTACCTGGGACTTGAACCGCGGACTCCTGCAGGACGAGCAACCGTCCAGCCACTACAGAACAGTGCCTCAAACTAAGTTGATTAATGCACTGTTTTCTCATAGTTTTCTTTCTTTCTCTCACGTCTAAAAGTGTTTTGTCCGTGATTTTTCTAGTTCTAACCATAAAACATTCTCTACTTTCATCTCTATAATCTGATTGTTTGAAAAAAAATAATCCTAAGGTTTAATAGCACATCTCTCAACAACAACATAACATTTAATAACACAACTATCAGGAACAACATGACGTTTAATAACACATCTATCAACAACAACGTGATGTTTAATAAAACATCTATCAAGAACATAATGCTCAGTAACACATTTATCACCATCACCACCACCACCAACAACAACAACAACAACAATATAAAGTTTAATAACAAAACTATTAAGAACAACATAACGTTTAATAACACATATATCAACAATAACAAAACGTTTAGTAACATATTTATCAACAAAATCATAATGTTTAATAACATCTATCGTCAACAGTGTTACACAAGGACATACGAGTATATCTCAGAAAAACTGATGGGAAATTTCAACATTCCAAAATCATCTTATTATATCATGACAGCAAACCACGTGTGTTCCTATACAGTATTATTCTAGCAGACAGTTACCGATATTACGATGGGAATTACACTTCGAATATCAGCTTAGTAACACTTTATAGCGCGAGGTTCAACACAAAATAAGATCAAATCCACTTTGAAAACAACTTCAGTATTAATAACAGGAACAAAACTGACGCCATATTACTCTCACAATCTTGTCTTCTAAAGAATAACAACCAAAAACAAATAAGAGAGACGAGCTATTAAAAGAGCAAACATAAATTTCTTGTTCAATGCTCGAACAAACAAAGCAAAAAAAAAACCAACCTCTAAATTAAGCTTTCGTTGTTCTCTATCTGGTTCTTTTACAGTTCTGTAGCTGGTTCCTTCCTAGTTCTGTAGCTGGTTCCTTCCTTGTTCTCTAGTTGGTTCCTTATTAGTTATCTAGCTGGTTCGTTCCTAGTTTTCTAGCTGGTTCCTTCCTAGTTCTGTAGCTGGTTCCTCCCTTGTTCTCTAGTTGGTTCCTTATTAGTTATCTAGCTGGTTCGTTCTTAGTTTTCTAGCTGGTTCCTTCCCAGTTCTGTAGCTGGTTCCTCCCTTGTTCTCTAGTTGGTTCCTTATTAGTTATCTAGCTGGTTCGTTCTTAGTTTTCTAGCTGGTTCCTTCCCAGTTCTGTAGCTGATTCCTTCCTAGTTGTGTAGCTGATTCCTTCCTAGTTGTGTAGCTGGTTCCTCCCTTGTTCTCTAGTTGGTTCCTTACTAGTTCTCTAGCTTATTCCTTACTAGTTCTCTAGCTGGTTCCTTCCTAGTGGTGTAGCTGGTTCCTTCCTAGTTATGTAACCGGTTCCTTTCTAGTTCTGTAGCTGGTTCCTTCCTAGTTATATAGCTGGTTCCTTCCTATATTTCTATTCTATACTTTTAGTCTACTTTAATATACATTTTTACGAATAGGAAACAGCGAGATTTTCCCACGATAAAGTAATAGAACACAGTTTTGTGTGGTTGGACTCTGTAAAGATCATAGACAAAGCACTTCTAGTCGTGAGAAAATGAAACATGACAAGATAATTACCTGGGACTTGAACCGCGGACTCCTGCAGGACGAGCAACCGTCCAGCCACTACAGAACAGTGCCTCAAACTAAGTTGATTAATGCACTGTTTTCTCATAGTTTTCTTTCTTTCTCTCACGTCTAAAAGTGTTTTGTCCGTGATTTTTCTAGTTCTAACCATAAAACATTCTCTACTTTCATCTCTATAATCTGATTGTTTGAAAAAAAATAATCCTAAGGTTTTGTCATTTTCTCTTAAGCCTAAAATTCTGAAAACAGCTACTGAAAACAAATTCTGATTAATCATAAGCTAGAAATGTAACTGACAAGACAGAAATTATTCCGTCTAAACACGTTCTTCTTTGTTAAAAGTTTAGCAGCAGCTGACCAGACTGACATTGGCTTAGCTGAGAGCGATTTCTTTACACAACATTTGTAAAAAAAAAAACACTCAAGCCTGGCCAGGCAAACACTTTCTTAAGCTGCACGCCTGTCTGTTCCCTCAACTGCTCACGACTGATTAAAAGAAAAAACGTAAGACAAAAATGAACTCTGGACTTGACCTTCACATTAACACAAGCATAGACATAATTCAAAGTACAGCCTACCCCTTTCCCTACTCTTTCTCAGCTTAAATCTCATCTTCCAGTAAAGCTCCACCCCTTTATACTATAACGTATACAAAACAGTCATTCATGATGAAATTGAAACTACGGCTTGAGAAGTTAAAATTATTTCAGAGAAGGATATTAATTATTTCTTTGAATAGTGATAACGTTAAAAGGTGGTAGGCGGTGATGAAAACAATGATAATGATGATGATTTTCATTCTGACAGGTGGTGATGAAAACAATGATAATGATGATAATTTTCATTCTGATGGGTGGTGATGAAAACAATGATAATGATGATAATTTTCATTCTGACAGGTGGTGATGAAAACAATGATAATGATGATAATTTTCATTCTGATGGGTGGTGATGAAAACAATGATAATGATGATAATTTTCATTCTGATGGGTGGTGATGAAAACAATGATAATGATGATACTTTTCATTCTGATGGGTGGTGATGAAAATAATGATAATGATGATAATTTTTATGTTGACAGGTGGTGATGAAAACAATGATAATGATGATACTTTTCATTCTGACAAGTGGTGATGAAAACATTGATAATGATTACAATTTTTATGTTGACAGGTGGTGATGAAAACAATGATAATGATGATAATTTTCATGCTGACATATTGTGATGAAAACAATGATAATGATGATAATTTTCATTTTGACAGGTGATGACGAAAACATTGATAATGATGATACTTTTCATTCTGACAGGTGGTGATGAAAACAATGATAATGATGATACTTTTCATTATGTAAGTGGTGATGAAAACAATGATAATGATGATACTTTTCATTCTGACAGGTGGTGATGAAAACATTTATAATGATGATACTTTTCATTCTAACAGGTGGTGATGAAAACATTGATAATGATGATAATTTTCTTTGGTGACAGGTGGTGATGAAAATATTGATAATGATGATACTTTTCATTCTGACAGGTGGTGATGAAAACAATGATAATGATGATAATTTTCCCGCTGGCAGGTGGTGATTAAAACAATGATTATGATGATAATTTTCATTCTGACAGGTGGTGATGAAAACATTGATAATGATGATAATTTTCATGCTGACAGATGACAGGTGGTGATGAAAACAATGATAATGATGATAATTTTCTTGGTGACAGGTGATGATGAAAATAATGATAATGTTGATGATTTTAATGCTGACGTGGTGATACCTTTAATGACGAGTAGTAATGATGAAAACAGAAGATTCTTTGTTCTCAAGGCACAGGTAAGACAACTGATAGATACACTCCAGGATAATACTCAAGGATCAGCAAGATAACTGATAGATACATTCCAGGATAGTACTCAAATACTCAAGTCATAGGTAAGACAACCGATGGATACACTCCGGGATTGTACTAAAATACTCAAGGCATAGGTAAGACAACTGATGGTTACACTGCAGGATAGTACTCAAATACTCAAGGCTCAGGTAAGACAACTGAAGGATACACTCCAGGACAGTACTCAGATACTCAAGGCACAAGCAAGACAACTGATGGATACACTCCAGGATAGTACTCAAGGGCCAGGCAAGACAACTGATGAATACACTCCAGGATAGTACTCAAGGGCCAAGCAAGACAACTGATGAATACACTCCAGGATAGAACTCAAGGGCCAAGCAAGACAACTGATGAATACACTCCAGGATAGAACTCAAGGGCCAAGCAAGACAACTGATGAATACACTCCAGGATAGTACTCAAGGCCAAGCAAGACAGCTGCTGGATATAACCAGAGCAGAAAGAGAAACTTTGGGAAGGTAATAATATAAAAAGTACAGGAAACTGGTATATGTGTAGATGAAACATCAAGAGAGGAGCAAACATCTGCATCTCCTAGTGTACATTATGGGGAAGAATCAGACTGAGAAAAACAGTGAAGGTGGATAAGACACAAGATGATGATACTGAAGGATAATATAAAACAAAAGCTTATCGAAGAAATGCTTATCTGCCGTCCAGTAAGGCTTATACTAAGCAGGACGCAACAAAAACATTGACACTGAAACACGCGAAATAATGTTCTGTTTATGTATTTAATATTTAGTCAGACCCGCTTTCAGAGCTAGAGATGTTACGTTATGCGTTACTGTTACATTTGTTAAAATTCATGTCTAAAACTTAATTATTCTGTACTGAAGCAGTGTCTTGCTCATTGTTGTCTGAAATGACAAAAAATAGGAAAACCCACTTGAGTTGAGGGAATTTTTCCATCCTGTTGTGGTAATGTTCTTGCAATCGTTAAGTTTGTGTCGTCCATGTTTGGCAGAGTTTATTTCTGGTGTGTATAACTCATGTAGTTCTCAAATATGTACCGACAAACTAAAACTAAGCGATTTGTATTTTTGCCTGAACTAGGATGTGATTAATACATAAGTTTGAAACTAAATGGAGATACCTTTAATGACGAGTAGTAATGATGAAAACAGAAGATTCTTTGTTCTCAAGGCACAGGTAAGACAACTGATAGATACACTCCAGGATAATACTCAAGGATCAGCAAGATAACTGATAGATACATTCCAGGATAGTACTCAAATACTCAAGTCATAGGTAAGACAACCGATGGATACACTCCGGGATTGTACTAAAATACTCAAGGCATAGGTAAGACAACTGATGGTTACACTGCAGGATAGTACTCAAATACTCAAGGCTCAGGTAAGACAACTGAAGGATACACTCCAGGACAGTACTCAGATACTCAAGGCACAAGCAAGACAACCGATGGATACACTCCAGGATAGTACTCAAGGGCCAGGCAAGACAACTGATGAATACACTCCAGGATAGTACTCAAGGGCCAAGCAAGACAACTGATGAATACACTCCAGGATAGAACTCAAGGGCCAAGCAAGACAACTGATGAATACACTCCAGGATAGAACTCAAGGGCCAAGCAAGACAACTGATGAATACACTCCAGGATAGTACTCAAGGCCAAGCAAGACAGCTGCTGGATATAACCAGAGCAGAAAGAGAAACTTTGGGAAGGTAATAATATAAAAAGTACAGGAAACTGGTATATGTGTAGATGAAACATCAAGAGAGGAGCAAACATCTGCATCTCCTAGTGTACATTATGGGGAAGAATCAGACTGAGAAAAACAGTGAAGGTGGATAAGACACAAGATGATGATACTGAAGGATAATATAAAACAAAAGCTTATCGAAGAAATGCTTATCTGCCGTCCAGTAAGGCTTATACTAAGCAGGACGCAACAAAAACATTGACACTGAAACACGCGAAATAATGTTCTGTTTATGTATTTAATATTTAGTCAGACCCGCTTTCAGAGCTAGAGATGTTACGTTATGCGTTACTGTTACATTTGTTAAAATTCATGTCTAAAACTTAATTATTCTGTACTGAAGCAGTGTCTTGCTCATTGTTGTCTGAAATGACAAAAAATAGGAAAACCCACTTGAGTTGAGGGAATTTTTCCATCCTGTTGTGGTAATGTTCTTGCAATCGTTAAGTTTGTGTCGTCCATGTTTGGCAGAGTTTATTTCTGGTGTGTATAACTCATGTAGTTCTCAAATATGTACCGACAAACTAAAACTAAGCGATTTGTATTTTTGCCTGAACTAGGATGTGATTAATACATAAGTTTGAAACTAAATGGAGATTAATTCTCAGTAATTTAAAAGTGCAATTTTTTTGTATTAACATTAGAGACTCCATGGTCTCATTGCAGCGTAGTTGTTGTATAGTTTAGTTCTCTCCGGCCTGAAACCTGCTGTATCCACCACCAGGTGAGGTATAGTCAATATACAGGTATTCCTACTTACGTATTCATCATAATAAACTTGCTTATTTATGTATCAACTATGTTCATTACCAGAAGCTTTTTTTTTCTAAAATTGCTAAAAATCAAATTTCTTCCTCATTATTTAGAATAGGAGAAATGAATCATCAAAAATAATGTTTGAAATTTTCAGACTAATTAGATATGATTTTAGAGGTGAGATTAAGTTGGGTTACATTACCCACTTGTATTTTATAGGGGGGATCAGGTGTCCCAATGTTGGGTTATATTACCCACTTGTATTGTATAGCGGGATCAGGTGTCTCAATGTTGGGTTACATTACCCATTTGTATTGTATAGCGGGATCAGGTGTCCCAATGTTGGGTTATATTACCCACTTGTATTGTATAGCGGGATCAGGTGTCCCAATGTTGGGTTACATTACCCACTTGTATTGTATAGCGGGATCAGGTGTCTCAATGTTGGGTTATATTACCCACTTGTATTTTATAGGGGGATCTGGTGTCCCAATATTGGGTTATATTACTCACTTGTATTTTATAGGGCGATCGGGTGTTCCAATATTGGGTTATATTACCCACTTGTATTTTATAGGGGGATCTGGTGTCCCAATGCTGGGTTACAGTACCCACTTGTATTTTATAGGGGGAATCTGGTGTCCCAATGCTGGGTTACAGTACCCACTTGTATTTTATAGGGGGATCTGGTGTCCCAATGCTGGGTTATATTACCCACTTGTATTTTATAGGGGGATCAGGTGTCCCGATGTTAAGTTATATTACCCACTCGTATTTTATAGGGGGATCTGGTGTCCCAATATTGGGTTATATTACCCACTTGTATTTTATAGGGGGAATCTGGTGTCCCAATGTTGGGTTATATTACCCACTTGTATTTTATAGGGGGATCTGGTGTCCCAATATTGGGTTATATTACCCACTTGTATTTTATAGCGGGATCTGGTGTCCCAATGGTAATGCAGTAAAAAATGACCAAAGTTGTTCTCATCTTCAAAAACACAGAAATGAATATCTGAAAACCACACATCTGACTCATAATAATAGTCACTGAACTCATAGAATATACAAGTTCCATAATTTTGGATGACGTTAGTCTTCTGGTCATTCTAAAATGAAAGCAGAAATAAATGCAGACATTTGCACTGGTATAAGCAGTGAGAGAAACTGTCCCATCAGTTATAGCATTGGTATAAGCAGTGAGAGAAACTGTCCCATCAGTTATAGCATTGGTATAAGCAGTGAGAGAAACTGTCCCATCAGTTATAGCATTGGTATAAGCAGTGAGAGAAACTGTCCCATCAGTTATAGCATTGGGATAGTATGTCATACCCAGCGTAAAAATACCTGCAAGACGCCTTGATGTGACTACGCTAATATCAGCAATAATGAACATCAAAATTGCTGCCACCGGTGTCTAAGCACTTTTTTCGCCCATAAAACCATAGTCTATCAGTGGGATGTTAAGATATTTGATTCATAATTAAATTATTATATCTGGTATTTTTCAAAATATTTTCTGGCTTGTGAAGAGTTAGCGATTATCTCCTCCTTTCGATTTAACACGCAACTCAAGCAACATCTGAAGCAGCTTGTATAGGAGGAAGACAAAGTTACAACATAAATCATTGGGATTTGATGATTTAGGGGTATATTAATCATATATCTCACCATGAGGTATTCATCAAAATACTGGTAGAAAATATGTTGATAAGATGACGGACAGACTTAAGATGTTTGAGAAACTGAAATTCACATGAAATTAACTTTGAAAATATCAGTTATTCCAGCCGTGTTTCTTTAAAAAAATGAATAAACTGGAAACAGTGATCACAGAAATGATGGAACTTATGAACTCAGTCCTGAAAATCATGTGCATGGAACGTCGCTTAAGGTTCAAAGGTTAAAAGTGGGAATGAAAATGGGTCGCAGGTATACATGCCTATTTAGGGGCTTTCTGGAAGTCAAATTATGGGACACCTTCACTGGTAGACTTCTAAAATTCTATAAAAGGTACGTCGATGAGGCATTGGAGTCACCAGTATGCCAAAGGACGAACTAAAAAAGAATTACTGATTTCGCCAATTCGCTTACTGAGAACATCAACTTCACTTATGAAATTCAACTTTTTAGATGTTAAAATATCTATTGGCATAGGCAGTCTTGTCACCTCTATATTTTACAATTCCACATACAGCCACACGTGTTTATTTTATACTTCCTCTCATCCTGAGGCTTGTAAGAACTCCATCCCATAATCCCAACTCCTCGGTCTTCACCGACTATGTCAGAATAACTTGGACTTTATGGATCAATCCAAGAGATTATTACAATTTTTCCGTCATGGCCACTATCCAGAAAATTTCCTCCAGAAAGCATTCAACCGTATCTAAAAAGAGCCGCGGAGAGGCATTCAGAAAAAAAAAAACAACCTGTTACCTGCGAATTTGTTCTTCCGTTCCTACTCTTCATTTTCCCGCAGTCTATCAAATACGGCTTTAACAATGTCGCCCCTGTCCATTCTCAACCCGTCATTTAATTTTAGCCTGTCCAGCAAGTCTGTCTGCCACTCCATTGTCATGAACTCCCGCATGCCCTGGACAACAAAGCCACATTAGGCTTGTCACAGATGACTGACTTAACAGATGAACCCCTTCTTTTATAAGCAATTTCTTCTCAGTCTTACAAAGCATGCTCTGTGAATCCGTCACAATGACACCATTAACCACAGCATGAGCAACCAACCATTCCACTGTCGCCGACACAGCCTCAGTTTCCGTTCTCACGCTTGAAGTGCTGACTTCAAAGTCTCCCGAACCCTGTGCAACTACTCTTCCATTTCGGTAGACAACAAAACCCCAACCACTTCTGCTGTTCCGAGTCACTGAGATATCTGTATATATTACCGTGTCGGAGGACTCACAGTGATGCTGGATGAGATCTTGAACCCAAAGTTCAGATGCCCCCTGTGTTCAGTCTCTATATTAGTGGCCCTTCTGTATAATAATCTTTGTTAGCTGAGGTCGGTCCTGTACCCTCAACCATTACCTTTAGGCACCTCGTGACATTACTGTATCCTCAGCCTAAGCCATCATGATCTACCTCCTTTGATGTGTCTGTCCTTTATCAACCCCAACTCCTCATAGAGAGGATGTTCCTTCATGCCAGCAACTCTGATGTGTCTTTACCTGAGCATGCTAGTGTCTTGACCTCATACTCTCCAGAAAGCGCCTGGTGGCAACAGGATTTTCTCTGATGCAACTCAAGACCACTCTCAGTGGTTCCTTCTGTACAGGCTCTAGTCTGTTCAGCTATACATTTGGCAGCTGTCTGCAACATCGTTAATTAAAAAAATATTCATAGTTATTTCCCTTCTCTATTCGTCCTGTCTTAACAGAACAATTTTATTATATTAGAAGTCTCTATTTACGACTAACTTGACATTTATTTATAAACGGCGTTTCTATATAGAGAAACAGTAACATTCAGTCAATACCTTCTCTTGTCAATTATTTGTTACCTCTTCTGCTAACGAGATTGTACAAAGACTCTAGACAGTGTAAGATATGAGCATGTAACTAAATTCTTGACATATACTCACTATTTCACTTCTAAATTAATTTCTCTGCTCTGGCAGAATAAATATGTATGTTTAGTGACAGAAAAGTAAATGAGCCGTCAGACAAATTGACATGAAATTAACTTTGAAAATATCAGTTATTCCAGCCGTGTTTCTTTAAAAAAATGAATAAACTGGAAACAGTGATCACAGAAATGATGGAACTTATGAACTCAGTCCTGAAAATCATGTGCATGGAACGTCGCTTAAGGTTCAAAGGTTAAAAGTGGGAATGAAAATGGGTCGCAGGTATACATGCCTATTTAGGGGCTTTCTGGAAGTCAAATTATGGGACACCTTCACTGGTAGACTTCTAAAATTCTATAAAAGGTACGTCGATGAGGCATTGGAGTCACCAGTATGCCAAAGGACGAACTAAAAAAGAATTACTGATTTCGCCAATTCGCTTACTGAGAACATCAACTTCACTTATGAAATTCAACTTTTTAGATGTTAAAATATCTATTGGCATAGGCAGTCTTGTCACCTCTATATTTTACAATTCCACATACAGCCACACGTGTTTATTTTATACTTCCTCTCATCCTGAGGCTTGTAAGAACTCCATCCCATAATCCCAACTCCTCGGTCTTCACCGACTATGTCAGAATAACTTGGACTTTATGGATCAATCCAAGAGATTATTACAATTTTTCCGTCATGGCCACTATCCAGAAAATTTCCTCCAGAAAGCATTCAACCGTATCTAAAAAGAGCCGCGGAGAGGCATTCAGAAAAAAAAAAACAACCTGTTACCTGCGAATTTGTTCTTCCGTTCCTACTCTTCATTTTCCCGCAGTCTATCAAATACGGCTTTAACAATGTCGCCCCTGTCCATTCTCAACCCGTCATTTAATTTTAGCCTGTCCAGCAAGTCTGTCTGCCACTCCATTGTCATGAACTCCCGCATGCCCTGGACAACAAAGCCACATTAGGCTTGTCACAGATGACTGACTTAACAGATGAACCCCTTCTTTTATAAGCAATTTCTTCTCAGTCTTACAAAGCATGCTCTGTGAATCCGTCACAATGACACCATTAACCACAGCATGAGCAACCAACCATTCCACTGTCGCCGACACAGCCTCAGTTTCCGTTCTCACGCTTGAAGTGCTGACTTCAAAGTCTCCCGAACCCTGTGCAACTACTCTTCCATTTCGGTAGACAACAAAACCCCAACCACTTCTGCTGTTCCGAGTCACTGAGATATCTGTATATATTACCGTGTCGGAGGACTCACAGTGATGCTGGATGAGATCTTGAACCCAAAGTTCAGATGCCCCCTGTGTTCAGTCTCTATATTAGTGGCCCTTCTGTATAATAATCTTTGTTAGCTGAGGTCGGTCCTGTACCCTCAACCATTACCTTTAGGCACCTCGTGACATTACTGTATCCTCAGCCTAAGCCATCATGATCTACCTCCTTTGATGTGTCTGTCCTTTATCAACCCCAACTCCTCATAGAGAGGATGTTCCTTCATGCCAGCAACTCTGATGTGTCTTTACCTGAGCATGCTAGTGTCTTGACCTCATACTCTCCAGAAAGCGCCTGGTGGCAACAGGATTTTCTCTGATGCAACTCAAGACCACTCTCAGTGGTTCCTTCTGTACAGGCTCTAGTCTGTTCAGCTATACATTTGGCAGCTGTCTGCAACATCGTTAATTAAAAAATATTCATAGTTATTTCCCTTCTCTATTCGTCCTGTCTTAACAGAACAATTTTATTATATTAGAAGTCTCTATTTACGACTAACTTGACATTTATTTATAAACGGCGTTTCTATATAGAGAAACAGTAACATTCAGTCAATACCTTCTCTTGTCAATTATTTGTTACCTCTTCTGCTAACGAGATTGTACAAAGACTCTAGACAGTGTAAGATATGAGCATGTAACTAAATTCTTGACATATACTCACTATTTCACTTCTAAATTAATTTCTCTGCTCTGGCAGAATAAATATGTATGTTTAGTGACAGAAAAGTAAATGAGCCGTCAGACAAATTGACAGACAAACAAGCTGACAGACAGACAAATATAATACTCTGCACATTGTGTGAACAAACTGATTACAGAGCAGGGAGAAGTCAAGTCTTAATTCTTGATAAATTCTTATGTACACAGTACAAGAAAATCTGAGGAGCCAATCCAGGTGATTCTGTCCGTGTCACGTGATATCTGAAGATGAAGGAATTTCACACTAGGGTCATATTTCTGTGGATTCTGAAGTGTATTTTATCAACAACAGGTAATGTAAACCTGTTCAGTCATTTGCCGAATAAAAAATGATAATATCTTACTAATTATAAATATTTGGTATCTTACTAAATTACAATAAACTCTGTCATTAAATCAGAGAAATAAAATGATAGTCAACCATTGTATTACATTGTATTAAGCATTTTTCATTTGTTTTGTTTTATATAATTAGATCATATGAGATGGGGGACTTGCCCAGGCATTGCTCTGGTGCCCGAAATGTTGGGGGGGGGGGGAAGGAGAGGTTTTCTCTGTGTTAAGGGTGATCTTAAAGGGCTTTGGGGGTGGGTGAATGAAAACAGATAAGGAAAGTGGGGGAGGCGGTGAAGGAGAAGATGGAATTTTGAACCAGCTTAGAAATGCAGCATGGCCTTGTAAGTAATGATTATAGTTGTTATTATTATTATTAATGAATATGATTATGAATATACTGTAGGCATAATAGTAACATCTAATAGCAACAGAAAAAGTAAATAGGAAAATTAGTGCAAGGTAGAACAACAAACTTCCTTGACACTGTATGACTGGAAGCTCACGCGTTTAAACAGAAAATAAAAGACAAATAGAAAAGGCCGACACAATGAAAAGCGAGGACACAATAAAACCTCCGACATGAAAGAGCAAGATAATGACTTAGGTAAACGGCAAATGTATAGACGTAATTGATGCAGACTGACATGCATGACAACTATTAGCGTTAGAACGCTATTAGGACGCTACTGCACACAGTTTTTAAATAAAGGAGTAGACGATTCGGCCAGCTGACCAATTAATATTCAGAGGCGTGGCTTATTGGACAATTGACTTACGATATATAAGTTACAAATGATCAGAGAATCCCAAAACAAGCTATCAAGTGGAATACAACAGGCCGAAGAAAAAGAGGCAGACCGCGTGAAACTCTGAAGAGGACATTATTAAGAGAGGCCAAATTAACAGGCATAAAATCCTTTGATGAAGTTGAAAGACTCGCCGAAGACAGGAAAAATTGGCGAACTACTTAGCGAACCCTATGTAACGTTTAACGGCACGGGAAGGATATAAGATATATATAAGATATAAGTTACAGGGCAATTTGAATGACGGACAATCAGAACGCTCATGGGAACCAGTGGACATCTGAAGGGTGGAGCCAAAATACTTTTGGTTAATTCATCAAGCTGGACTTGAAGATAAAAAGGCGAGCGGAGAGTCAGGAGAGGAAGAAGTACGGAAGTACAGGAGAGAGGAGACAGAGGAGAGAGTTCGAAGACGGAGGAAGAAGGACGGTCAGTGACTAGAGACCGGTCCAGATGTCAAAGGAAGGAGAATGAGAAGAAAGGAGCCACCAAGAAGAGGAATCCAGAGGCTAGCGGACAAGTGAGGAGGATCGTCAGAAGTAGACAGAGAAGAGAAGAACAGAAGACAGAAGAACAGACGATCAGGGGAGGACAGACAAGAGAACAGGAGGACAGACAATCAGAGAAGAACAGCAGAAGGAGAACACACACCAGAGAAGACACAAGAGAGAAAGAAGACGTAGGTAACGACAGATGGAATAGATGGACAATTAGAGAAATAGATACTCAGGAAAAGAAGTTTGAAGAAGTAGGTTTAGGACAGACTGAAGATGTGTTTCAAGTGATTCGAGTGATTAAGAAGATTTATTACTGTGAAACCGAATAAAGAGATTTCAGACGAGAAATTGATTGACCACGTGTTGCAAATCTGATATAATACTGAGTTATGAAATGTTCTCTTATCAAGTATAGAATATTGTGAAGTTGAGAACACTAACGAAATGCTGCATGTAGAATATGTTAGAGTTTGATATTGTGAACAAATGATTAAGTGATTCGATCCAAGTGATGTTATCAACGAAACATCTTGAACTTATTTGTTAAAATAAATGAATACAGTGAACATTTAATCGGACTTGCTCTGATCTAGTGAATGTAGTAAAGTTTTGTGAAACCTCTGATGTGTTAATCAAAGAGCATCTGTAAGCTTCAGTACTATAGAACTATTCTATAATATGTAACTATTCAGAAATATATGATTCACAATCCTAAATATTATAGAACATTTCTCTCAGTCCCCGTATATGATAGTAAATGAGGTCAAGTCTGTCAATTCTCTGTACTGTATGTGACAGTGATTCCCAGTCTGTCAGTTCTCTGTACTGTATGTGACAGTGAGGCTCAGTCTGTCAGTTCTATGTACTGTATGTGACAGTGAGGACCAGTCTGTCAGTTCTCTGTACTGTATGTGACAGTTAGGACCAGTCTGTCAGTTCTCTGTACTGTATGTGACAGTGAGCCCCAGTCTGTCAGCTCTCTGTACTGTATGTGACAGTTAGGACCAGTCTGTCAGTTCTCTGTACTGTATATGACAGTGAGCCCCAGTCTGTCAGCTCTCTGTACTGTATGTGACAGTGAGCCCCAGTCTGTCAGTTCTCTGTACTGTATGTGACAGTGAGGCACAGTCTGTCAACTCTCTGTACTGTATGTGACAGTGAGTCCCAGTCTGTCAACTCTCTGTACTGTATGTGACAGTTAGGCCCAGTATGTCAGCTCTCTGTACTGTATGTGACAGTGAGGCACAGTCTGTCAGTTCTCTGTACTGTATGTGACAGTGAGTCCCAGTCTGTCAACTCTCTGTACTGTATGTGACAGTTAGGCCCAGTATGTCAGTTCTCTGTACTGTATGTGACAGTGAGGCCCAGTCTGTCAGTTCTCTGTACTGTATGTGACAGTGAGATCTGTTAGTTCTCTGTACTGTATGTGACAGTGAGGCCCAGTCTGTTATTTCTCAATACAGTATGTGACAGTTAGGCCCAGTATGTCAGCTATCTGTACTGTATGTGACAGTGAGTCTCAGTCTGCCAGTTCTCTGTACTGTATGTGACAGTGAGACCCAGTCTGTCAACTCTCTGTACTGTATGTGACAGTGAGACCCAGTCTGTCAGTTCTCTGTACTGTATGTGACAGTTAGGCCCAGTATGTCAGTTCTCTGTACTGTATGTGACAGTTAGACCCAATCTGTCAGTTCTCTGTACTATATGTGACAGTGAGGCCCAGTCTGTCAGCTCTCTGTACTGTATGTGACAGACTTAAGATGTTTGAGAAACTGAAATTCACATGAAATTAACTTTGAAAATATCAGTTATTCCAGCCGTGTTCTTTAAAAAAATGAATAAACTGGAAACAGTGATCACAGAAATGATGGAACTTATGAACTCAGTCCTGAAAATCATGTGCATGGAACGTCGCTTAAGGTTCAAAGGTTAAAAGTGGGAATGAAAATGGGTCGCAGGTATACATGCCTATTTAGGGGCTTTCTGGAAGTCAAATTATGGGACACCTTCACTGGTAGACTTCTAAAATTCTATAAAAGGTACGTCGATGAGGCATTGGAGTCACCAGTATGCCAAAGGACGAACTAAAAAAGAATTACTGATTTCGCCAATTCGCTTACTGAGAACATCAACTTCACTTATGAAATTCAACTTTTTAGATGTTAAAATATCTATTGGCATAGGCAGTCTTGTCACCTCTATATTTTACAATTCCACATACAGCCACACGTGTTTATTTTATACTTCCTCTCATCCTGAGGCTTGTAAGAACTCCATCCCATAATCCCAACTCCTCGGTCTTCACCGACTATGTCAGAATAACTTGGACTTTATGGATCAATCCAAGAGATTATTACAATTTTTCCGTCATGGCCACTATCCAGAAAATTTCCTCCAGAAAGCATTCAACCGTATCTAAAAAGAGCCGCGGAGAGGCATTCAGAAAAAAAAAAACAACCTGTTACCTGCGAATTTGTTCTTCCGTTCCTACTCTTCATTTTCCCGCAGTCTATCAAATACGGCTTTAACAATGTCGCCCCTGTCCATTCTCAACCCGTCATTTAATTTTAGCCTGTCCTGCAAGTCTGTCTGCCACTCCATTGTCATGAACTCCCGCATGCCCTGGACATGCCACATTAGACTTGTAACAGTTGACTGGCTTAACAGATGAACCCCTTCTTTTATAAGCAATTTCTTCCCAGTCTTACAAAGCATACTCTGTGAATCCGTCACAATGACACCACTAACCACAGCATGAGCAACTAACCATTCCATTACCGCCGACACAGCCACAATTTCCGTTCTCACGCTTGAAGTGCTGACTTCAAAGTCTCCCGAACCCTGTGCCACTACTCTTCCATTTCGGTAGACAACAAAACCCCAACCACTTCTGCTGTTCCGAGTCACTGAGATATCTGTATATATTACTGTGTCGGAGGACCCACAGTGATGCTGGATGAGATCTTGAACCCAAAGTTCAGATGCCTCCTGTGTTCAGTCTCTATTAGTGGCCCTTCTGTATAATAATCTTTGTTAGCTGAGGTCAGTCCTGTACCCTCAACCATTACCTTTAGGCACCTCGTGACATTACTGTATCCTCAGCCTAAGCCATCATGATCTACCTCCTTTGATGTGTCTGTCCTTTATCAACCCCAACTCCTCATGGAGAGGATGTTCCTTCATGCCAGCAACTCTGATGTGTCTTTACCTGAGCATGCTAGTGTCTTGACCTCATACTCTCCAGAAAGCGCCTGGTGGCAACAGGATTTCTCTGATGCAACTCAAGACCACTCTCAGTGGTTCCTTCTGTACAGGCTCTAGTCTGTTCAGTTGTGCATTTGGCAGCTGTCTGCAACATCGTTAATTAAAAAATATTCATAGTTATTTCCCTTCTCTATTCGTCCTATCATAACAGAACAATTTTATTAGAATAAAATTCTCTATTTACGACTAACTTGACATTTATTTATAAACGGCGTCTCTATACAGAGAAACAGTAACATTCAGTCAATACCTTCTCTTGTCAATTATTTGTTACCTCTTCTGCTAACGAGATTGTACAAAGACTCTAGACAGTGTAAGATATGAGCACGTAACTAAATTCTTGACATATACTCACTATTTAACTTCTAAATTAATTTCTCTGCTCTGCCAGAATAAATATGTATGTTTAGTGACAGAAAAGTAAATGGGCCGTCAGACAAATTGACAGACAAACAAGCTGACAGACAGACAAATATAATACTCTGCACACTGTGTGAACAAACTGATTACAGAGCAGTGAGAAGTCAAGTCTTAATTCTTGATAAATTCTTATGTACACAGTACAAGAAAATCTGAGGAGCCAACCAGGTGATTCTGTCCGTGTCACGTGATATCTGAAGATGAAGGAATTTCACGCTAGGGTCATATTTCTGTGGATTCTGAAGTGTATTTTATCAACAACAGGTAATGTAAACCTGTTCAGTCATTTGCCGAATAAAAAATGATAATATCTTACTAATTATAAATATTTGGTATCTTACTAAATGTGACAGTGAGGCCCAGTCTGTTAGTTCTCTGTACTGTATGTGACAGTGAGATCTGTTAGTTCTCTGTACTGTATGTGACAGTGAGACCCAGT
Source organism: Achatina immaculata (assembly GCA_009760885.1). Lineage (NCBI taxonomy): Eukaryota > Metazoa > Mollusca > Gastropoda > Stylommatophora > Achatinidae > Lissachatina > Lissachatina immaculata. Next base: position 38,283,864 of record CM019706.1, read on the forward strand.
CTGTTAGTTCTCTGTACTGTATGTGACAGTGAGGCCCAGTCTGTCAGCTCTCTGTACTGTATGTGACTGTTAAGCTCGGTCTGTCAGCTCTCTGTACTGTATGTGACAGTTAGGCTCGGTCTGTCAGCTCAGTATAATGAAAGGAACACACAAGAAACTAGTAGCTATAGTTGCCTACCCTAGACCTTGAAGTAAGAAGAGCAGAATGTGAGAGCTCCTGAAATGAAAATATATAAACAGATTCTTCCTTAACTGGCCAGACACTTACTGTATCTTAGTTATGTGTGAAAATTGGGCCCCTCTAGCTCGAGGACCTCTTGATCCAAGCCTTTCTGCTGGCAAAACAACTAACTAGATTCTTGTACCGAAAAAATAAAAGAGATCCTTTTCTGTGTCGCTTCCGCTCTCCCTCCCCCACCCCCTACCATTTTTCATGGCCACATGGCCTTAAATTCTCCAGTGTCTTGACAGTTATCTCTTCCATAATTTTATAACAGAGGTATTGCAACACCTGTGTGTCACTTCAGCACTTATATCAATAGCACAGGAAGTTTTAAAGTGGTGTATCAAAATCTGGTGGAAGCAGGTCGCTCCGGCTGATCTCACATTGCGAATAGGTCTGACGCTAACACTGAAGTGGAATGAATGATACGGTTAAAGTGGCCGGTAACAATCGATGATGTGGCTAGAAAACTGACAATTAGTCGTGGCTCGGCACATAACATCATTCTTGAAGTACTGCAGTAACGAGAAGTCTCCGCCAAGTGGGTAGCAAAACGTCTCATCCCCGATATGAAAGAACGCCGCGAGAATGTTTGCTAAGCTCTTTCACGACGTTTTGAAGCTGAATAAGATGGCTTTCTACAACTTCTAGTTACTGGAGATGAACGCTGGGTATATTACTTCCAGCCAGAGACAAAGTGAGCCAGCAAGGAGTGACGACATTCTTCCTCGCCGAAATCAAAGAAGTTCCCTACAACTCCATCGGCCGTAAAACTGATGCTCACACTCTTCTGGGACTGTGACAGCTCAATCCTGGAACATGACTTGTCAAGAGGAACTGCTATCAACAGCGAAGCATATTGTGTTCTAGTTTAGACTCACTTGAAAGCAGCGGTTGCAGACCTGCACTGGACATGGTGGGAACTTTGTTGAACAGTGATAGGGAGTTTTCAGCCTCTTTTGTAGATCCCATTTTAAAATATTACTATTGTAATAGGTAGTTGCTGGTAAAATCATCATCATCATCATCATCATCATCATCATCATCATCATCATCATCATCATCATCATCATCGTTACATGTTATTTTCACTTGGAAGGTGGACTGAAATGTATCTCTATTTCTTTCTCTCACTTTGATGAAGTTTTGGATGAAACAAAGCAACATTTTTATTTACGAAAAAAGTTGCAGAAATGATTAAATATAGCAGTGAAAAAAAGGTATCATACAGTGCATCCCTATCACCTAATATCAGAGAACGTTTAAAAATGGTCCTTTCAGTCTACCGTACTCTATGGTAGTGAACTGTAAACAATGAGCAGACCAGTTCAAAGAACTTTAGTGATGACGGAGATGCTATTTCTGTGAAAAATCTGAAAGAGTAAGTTAAGGGGACAAATAAAGAATGTTCAACACAAACCAAGGAAAACAGTAATCGTATTAAAGCAATAGGAAACTGACAGTCAACATTCTCTGGACGTATAACTGGAGGAGGATTGCTGCAGTAGCTCAGGAAATGAAAATATATAAACAGATTCTTCCTTAACTGGCCAGACACTTACTGTATCTTAGTTATGTGTGAAAATTGGGCCCCTCTAGCTCGAGGACCTCTTGATCCAAGCCTTTCTGCTGGCAAAACAACTAACTAGATTCTTGTACCGAAAAAATAAAAGAGATCCTTTTCTGTGTCGCTTCCGCTCTCCCTCCCCCACCCCCTACCATTTTTCATGGCCACATGGCCTTAAATTCTCCAGTGTCTTGACAGTTATCTCTTCCATAATTTTATAACAGAGGTATTGCAACACCTGTGTGTCACTTCAGCACTTATATCAATAGCACAGGAAGTTTTAAAGTGGTGTATCAAAATCTGGTGGAAGCAGGTCGCTCCGGCTGATCTCACATTGCGAATAGGTCTGACGCTAACACTGAAGTGGAATGAATGATACGGTTAAAGTGGCCGGTAACAATCGATGATGTGGCTAGAAAACTGACAATTAGTCGTGGCTCGGCACATAACATCATTCTTGAAGTACTGCAGTAACGAGAAGTCTCCGCCAAGTGGGTAGCAAAACGTCTCATCCCCGATATGAAAGAACGCCGCGAGAATGTTTGCTAAGCTCTTTCACGACGTTTTTAAGCTGAATAAGATGGCTTTCTACAACTTATAGTTACTGGAGATGAACGCTGGGTACATTACTTCCAGCCAGAGACAAAGTGAGCCAGCAAAGAGTGGCGATATTCTTCCTCGCCGAAATCAAAGAAGTTCCCTACAACTCCATCGGCCGTAAAACTGATGCTCACACTCTTCTGGGACTGTGACAGCTCAATCCTGGAACATTACTTGTCAAGAGGAACTGCTATCAACAGCGAAGCATATTGTGTTCTAGTTTAGACTCACTTGAAAGCAGCGGTTGTAGACCTGCACTGGACATGGTGGGAATTTTGTTGAACAGTGATAGGGAGTTTTCAGCCTCTTTTGTAGATCCCATTCTAATTTTTAAAATATTACTTTTGTAATAGGTAGTTGCTGGTAAAATCATCATCATAATCATCATCATCATCATCATCATCATCATCATCATCATCGTTACATGTTATTTTCACTTGGAAGGTGGACTGAAATGTATCTCTATTTCTTTCTCTCACTGTGATGAAGTTTTGGATGAAACAAAGCAACATATTTTATTTACGAAAAAAGTTGCAGAAATGATTAAATATAGCAGTGAAAAAAAGGTATCATACAGTGCATCCCTATCACCTAATATCAGAGAACGTTTAAAAATGGTCCTTTCAATCTACCGTACTCTATGGTAGTGAACTGTAAACAATGAGCAGACCCGTTCAAAGAACTTTAGTGATGACGGAGATGCTATTTCTGTGAAAAATCTGAAAGAGTAAGTTAAGGGGACAAATAAAGAATGTTCAACACAAACCAAGGAAAACAGTAATCGTATTAAAGCAATAGGAAACTGACAGTCAACATTCTCTGGACGTATAACTGGAGGAGGATTGCTGCAGTAGCTCAGGAAAGAAACTGGAAGAGATTTAGTTATGTTAACATCGCGAACTTGCTGATTTAGTTATGTTAACATCGCGAACTTGCTGATTTAGTTATGTTAACATCACGAGATAAAAATTCATTCACCAACTAAGAAAGTTTGCGAAGCTACATGTAACACCATGTAAGTGATGCTTTATTTTGACATATCGCTACCAAACTAATGCGGCATTTTTCTCAGGAATTAAAACTGACAAAGCAGTGGAATTTCAGATGGACTCTATCCTTACCATATATAAGTGAAGTTCGTTCGTCTCTCTCTTTTCTCCCACCTTTCTCCCTCTATTCTTTTCTCTCTCTCTGCCTTCCTCCCTCTCTCCCTCTTTCTGGCTTCATTGTTTTATTAGTCCTATCAATATGAATATCGATTTTAATGAACGTCATGACGAGAAGATAAAAAAGAACCATAACTCCTGTATCCAGCCACTTGTTGTCACTGAATGTGTGTATTAGAAGTTTCAGCGTAATATTCTGTTATTTTAAATGTTACTTGTGTTCAGTGTGTGCATATTTAGTACGCTTGTATTAGGCTGAATGTTTACAACAGAGTGGAAGTTGGGAGATGAAGGATAGAATCTCAGACAGGCCTGTATGTTCAGTTCTTTACCATTTGAAAGTAAAGTTCCTTTGTTACTATACGGAGTATGCTTTCAGGGGATATAACTTTGGAACAAAAATAGAGAAGATTATCTCCCCTCGTTAACAACACCCAAAAAAAAGTTAAACTGTTAAATAACTGTTATTTGACTGCCTAGTCTTGAGAAGCGCCTGCCAGAGAAATGTTGTAAGTCATTTCACCTCCCCCCCCCCCTCCCCCACTCAAACAAGGAAAATCCCGCGGGCACTTGTGTAACACACAAGCTGTATATTTAAGCTGTATAAAGTGAGCTTTATATTAATTAATAGCTAGAATTCTTTAAGGTGTATAAAGTGTGCATTATATTAATTAATAGCTATGATCCCACCTATAAATACTAAGTAGACTATAGGCTCAAGTTCATTATGTCTGACAATAAACAATTAAATATTTTAACAACAAACAATTAAATATTGTGACAATAAAAATTAAATATCTTGACATTAAAAAAATAGTTATTTTGACAATAAAAATTTAAATATCTCGACAATAAACAAAATATGATGACACTGTGCCCTGTCTTAGATGTTGTACTGATACTAGCCTGTGCTAGAGGGGCTGATAAGATGTAAGCTGAAGCTTTTTATTTTCTAGTCAGGTCCAGGCCGGGTCTGTGTTCAGAGCCAACAGATTCAGTTCTACAACTCTGCTCATTTTATCCTTATAAAATATTTACAGTGAGCAGTGTCTGTGAGCCAGGCTGGAGCTACCACAGACTGACAGGCACTTGTATAAGAATCTTCACTCCATTTTATGAGAAGGTCAACTGGGTTGTGATAGATAATGAATGTGGGAAATACAAAGGAGGACCTTACGAAGAAACTGAAGGCCATCTAGTGCATATTTTCAACAAAGAGACTGACAAATTTGTCAAAGGTAGGTATCTTTGTCTGGTATATCTCTGTTATCGATCTAATCTGTCTGTATGTCAGTTTATCTAACTCTTCTGTTTGTATGATTGTATCAGTTTAATATGCATCTTATTCACAAAATGTTCTGTTGTTCTGAAACGTCACATTTCCGATGTGTTATATTAATTAACTGCAGTCAGTAAACATGAAACACAGATACAATTCATCTCTTTTCTACTCAGTTTTTATTAGTTCATATCTAACAACAGAAAAGTTAGTTTTAAAAATTTTTTTATTTAACAAGCGAAATATGGCCTGCTCTGATTATATTTGTTGTTATGTTGATGCAGTTATCTAAACAAATATGTTTGTTATTGACATTAAAAGATAAAGTGAAAAATGTATCATCATCATCATCATCATCATCATCATAGGCATTTGATGTCTTTTTGTTTCTAGATGCAAACATTTAATTAATGAGAAATCAGAGTTTTAACTCCTATGATGTACTAAGACAACCTAAGAGTACACTGTGCATGCTATAGACACGGACCTAAGAGAAAACTAAAAACAATATGTAAGATATGGACCTGAACTGAGGCGTAGAAAATGCCATATTAAGCAAAAATACAGCAAACTAGTCAGTGAAAATATCCAGTTATGAAGCTTCAAAATTATTCAACAGAAAGGGAAATAACAGGAAGGGAAATAACAGGAAGGGAAATAAAAGGAAGGGAAATAACTGAAAGATGCAGGAAGTTTAGTAGGAGGGCAGAAATATTGCCACAGTAATCAGAAATCGTGAAGTTTTTCTCCAGAATAGATGTTATAAAAACAGTCCATAATTTAAAATGCGGTTTTTTTCAGTGAAACAAAGTAGAGAAAACTGCAAGAAAAGGAGAAAAGATTTCATGTGATTCGTGGTATAACCTTGATGAGTTATAAAACAGCTGAATGTAAACAGCTGAAGTTGTTGTTCTCAGCACAATATCTCAGCTGTAAAACTCAGGACCGCTGAGCTGATTTCTAAAGAGGAAGCGAAAGAACAAAGATGATTGTCAGAAACATTCTAAAAACATCGACAGTAACAACAGTCTAAGAATATCACATTTTAAATGAGACTACTCTTTGTATACTGGGGTGGTTCCCTCAAAAGACCAAGGGGGGTAAATTTCACAAGTTGGAATGGGATGATTGTCACATTTTAAAGAATGACAAAGGCATAATCTGATTTATAGTATCATATATTATATGTTAATTTGAAGAAGAAAAATGTATTTTGTTTTTCTAATAAATATTGTACATTTTGTTAGTATACAACAACAACAAAAAAAAGAGCTAAGAAGAAAGAACGGAAAATGAAGGAATTGAATTAATTTTTTCACTGACCCATCAAGTTAATCTACTGTAGTTGCTCATATAATTCCATAATGAATAAAAATGTACACAAACACCTTTTCTTCACATATCCTCCAAAAATTTAAATGAAAAAATATACACTAATTATGCATTCACAGCAAACTAAAAACACCAAGTGGGTAGGTAATATTTACATGAAAACAAGTGGGCGGGCGTTGACTAATATTTACCAGAAAACAGGCCATTGTGTTTTATTTGTTGTTGTTGTTTTTTAATTTGAAGCATTCTACAACATTTAATTATTTTAAATTACACAATCTCCAGCATTACTTATTGTGATATTACACTAGTACTAGCAAAAAGCTGAGAAGTAGTATCACCAGCTACCCTTCTAGCACATTTTGCTGCTGGACAAAAAAAAAATCCTAATCCTTTGAATCAGCGCCATGTGGGTCCGAAAATTCACAATTTCTACTACTGTATTCTCTACACCACAATCTAGACATTTTAAAATTAAATTCTGAGCTTGTAATGCAGAAATACGCTGCTCTGGACGAAAGAAACTAGCACTGGAAGCCATATTAATAAACAAGAACCTAGCAACGGTAAAAAAACGCGGTAGATTAATACAAAGCAGCTCTATTTTCAGCTCAATCACGCGCCTCGTGTGGACAAGTGGATACCGGAAGGAAGACCAACTGCTGTTTTATGTATACTTTGATTATTTTCAAAATTAGAGAGCTACAAACCATCATCTCACTGCTCGAAGATTGGGCTACTGAGTGGGGAATAAACCACGCAGGACGCGTCCCAAAGTAGCGAAAGACTGCCTCTTATAGTTGTCCCAGAAGTTGTGTGGTTATTTCCCTTTTTTCTGTTCTAGAGTTACCTTTCTGTGACGGTTTTGACTCTCTCTTTATTGTTAGGTCACACTTCAAATGTTCAAGAGAGGTAGAAACATTTACCTTAATTATTCTCATAACTGATATTGTTAGACATCATTTAACGTTTGTTGTTGTCCCATTTTTTTGTTAAAATCCAGATCTGCTAGGAAGTACTAGAGTCAACTCTGCACTGATTGGATTAAATGACAGGCTGACTAAAGGAATCTATCACTGGAGTAACACCGAATTGGTAATGATCATTATTGTACTTGCTACTAGTGATCAGTCATAACTAGAACATAAACCTTTAAAACAAGTCTAGACACTAAAACAAGTCTAGACATATAAATGACACAATTCCGCTACCACCATCATATCATCCACTTCTGTTCTTTCATTGCAATCTTGTACTATCTACATAATATTTTGGGAATATAACTGCAGTAACACAAACGTCAACCATAAAACTGTCCATTAAACCTATTTCACTTCACTATTTACAGCGGGCATAGTTACTCTTTTTTTTCTTTTTCATGCGGGTCACACACTTTGAAATTTTCTAAATTGATAACATTCGTAATCACAAAACACACATAGTTAAATGTGATGCAGTTGAATTATACTATATTATTAAGTTATCAGGCTATGCTCTTGTAAGAGATGAATCGTATTTTGTCACGTGGACAGTTCAAGGACTAAACTTGTTATTCTAGGCCAAGGCTGTTAATATTACACCATGCGATGACCAGTCAGCTTTTGTTCTAAGAATGAAAACTCTTTATGCTCATAAAACAACAGTTTGTCGACTGTTTAAGGAATGGAAAATGGGTGCATAGTATATAAGGCTTAAACAGACTAAGATACTTCAGTCTTGGGTCGAATTCTGAACTGAATTGGGCGATTGGGTTCAGTGTTGATAATGAGAAAGCTGTTCATGGAGCAGTGTTGAAGTTTTCGTGAAGTCAAAACGTATGTAAGTAGAAACTTATGATTTATTAGTGAGCAAGATGTTGTGTGAAAAGATATATGATCTCACTGATCCATTGACTCACGTGAGTAGATGTTGTAGCGTTTGTATGTGTCGTAGTTTATGTTTGTTACTGCAGAATTATTGAGTGTATATTATTTTTGTTGTATATGTAATCTGCAGCCTAATGAGGCTAGAATACATTTAGTACATATATAGTCGAGAGAATATGTACATTTTGTACAGATGAAGTGAAGAAGACATAAAATCAAGAGAATATGTACAGAAGTACAAAATAGATGAGTGTACAAAGGGAGAGATGTCGAGACTGACTATTGGATGCCTAGTACATTTAGTACAAACACACTACTAATATATATATATATATATATATATATATATATATATATGATATGGCTAAAGAAAACTGAAATATGTATCAATGAGGAAAAACTGGAAGAAGTAGAGAGTTTTGAATATCTTGGATCACTACTAATGCAAATGAATGAATGGCTAAAGAGTGCTGAACCAAATATGACAAATGAGTGGGAAAACCGGACATATAAAACAGAGTGTGAACCTAGTACAATGTGAGTACTCAGTGGATAACCGGACATATAAAAAATGAGTGTACCAGAGTAGGTGTAGAGATGTTAAACAAAAGCTGCTACGTTGAACTTGTATAATATTACTGATATGAATCATCTGGTTTAATTGTATTGTGTTAAGATTATTACATATTAAACATGATTACATTTGTGTGTATAATTTGCTTAGTGGACTTACCTGTGTTACTAAGGAGAGAATGGGAGAGGGAATGGTTAGGTGATAACAAAACCCGTGTTGACTGAAAATATAGGATAGGAATTGGAGTAAGAGAAGAGAAGTATTAATTATAAAGGAGAAGAATTAATTATTGGAAAGGTCTAAGATAAGAGATGCTATTGTACTACAGGAAGGGAACTAAACAGTCACTCTGGCAGAGCCTTCATACAAGAGAAGAGGATAAACTAGCCGCCCGATGCCGCCCCAGTCGCATCAGAGCCCCTCGACGGTGGGAACTGCACTCGCTGCACCTTTCAGTCTCTCAGCCGAGAACACTTTGGACTTGGGTTACATTCTCTTACATTCCGGTGTAAATGCCGCCATGGTCACGCTGAAAACTAATATGACGGTAATAGTCTGCATGTTTTCAGCAATATTCTCACATCATGGCATTATATATTACCCTTTGAAAAGGTGGCTAGCAGGCGGAGAACCCACATTCCCTCATCTTGACGTATTCTACTACCTTAACAGGAAAATGATGAGCAGAAATGGAAGAATGATGTAGCTGTGAAGAGATTGTTGGAGCTAGGATAAATTCAAGATGCTGGCAGGAAATCCCAACTGTCTGACAGAAAACCCATCGTAAACAACCAACATATGACAGGAACTATCAGCAAACATACTCTTGGATGGATGCTGCGGCATGCGGCGGGAGCATATATGAGGTTGTCCCGAAAGCAATGAAGCCAGAGTCTGAATTGTGAACTTTGAAGATAAGAGACAGTTTCAGAAGAATAAGTATCAGTCATATAGGCTTTATCTTACTGCACTATATTAAGATAAAACCAACAGGACAAAAAAACCAGAATGGATTTATCGTACTACAGTACATTAAGATAACCCAGAAGCCAATACTGGGTAGAATAATTATATGAAGAGCGTGAGAGAGGAGAAAGAGAGAAATTAAAACAACATAATATTAAATAAATCCATACCCTTACACATTCAGTATATAGTACTACCACTGATCGAATCACGACCACCAATATTAGAAAGTGTTAAAATATTTAAAAGATAACTAACCACT